>CM045466.1:4123263-4255012 GCA_024666655.1 Dascyllus trimaculatus
AGTCCTCACGCCCTCCCAGCATCCGAGGAACCCTCCGCAGCAACAGAAGGATCCCCAGTGTTTGCACATTGTGTGGAAGAAAAATGGAACTTGCATCTGGTTTCACTGACGGACTCGGCGTGTTTTTCTGTTTCAGGTGGATGTGTGGTGTTCACAGACTCAGCAGAGGATAGTGGGATACTATCAAGCCAACGCCTGCGTATCAGACAATAGGTGAGACTTCAGGACCTCTCCTTATGTTAAACATTTCCTGGATTGTTTAAGACGTTTCCTGAAAGGTGAAGGTGAATTCCCAACATTGTCTGCTTTCGTTTAATATCTACTCACGATTTTCACCCGACAGCCCGACGCCGTGTGCGCTGAAGATAGCCGACAAGATCGCCGAGCAGTTTGACAACGCAGTTTTATTAATGGTAAGAACGAAAATAGCTCTGTCCTCTTTCCTGGCAGAGATGAGAAATAAACAAGCGCTGAAACAATAAACTGTGAAGCACTTCTTTGTTTTTCATCGTGGGGGAATCACTTCTTGGAAATCACACACGACTTATAAGACTGGATCTTCTTTAGTTTGGTGAAACTGCTCTTTATTTGCTTCGCAGCTCGACGGCAGTAAAATGACTCCAGACTATCGGGTTCCTCCCATCGTGATGTACGAGCGCAAAGATTCAAGATGGACCCTCAAAGACAAACACACGTAAGAAGCCGGCTGGGTTTGGGTTAATAAAATGCAGAACCTGTCAGATATTATCCCCCAACTGGTCGAACACAGCTGCAGCAGCAAATTTTAAAACTTCCACTTAGTCGGTTTCTTCGGTCGACGCTAGAAACACTGAAGTTGGCAGCTTGTTACTGTCTAATATTAGCTTGTAGGGGAAATGATGTGAGCTTAATATACACCTCAACATCATGACTACTGACAGGTGAAGTGAATTACATTGATCATAGAGACACAGTGAGGCTGGACCAGCTGAGAACCACTGGTTTAAGCCGTCCCTCGAGGTTTTTCAGCACCACCTTCTAAAAGGGCATAGAGCAGACCCATATGGTGTGAAGGAACGTGTCCAACTCCTTATGACATTTCCAGCATTTATTGTCCGGAGTTGATCCCATTTTAAACAATTCCAGTGGTGTAAAATAGCATCTGTGTGCAACCTTATAGTGGATGAACTTACTCCTTGCATCCCATGTAGCCCAGCCTACATTCAAAATCCCTCCTTGCCACACATCTTCACTAATCTCATCACCGAGATCCTTTTGCCACGTTAATCTCAGGTTTTCACACATTCTTGTTTGAATATTTGACATGTTTCTATAAAATGAGGCGGAGTGCAGAGGATGACGACCTTGTTCTCTCCTTCCTCTGCCCATTCTAATCCAGAAGTAGAACTCACGCTACTCCTCAACTGTAAATACTTCCAGAAATCCCCTTTATCTGTTAAGTCATGTTCTTTAAGGTCCTGAAATGATATAAATGACCGGTCCCTGTAGAGGTTATTAACAACACGCACCCCAGAAACATGTCTTTTTCCCGATACAAATTGAAGGATTATTTATACTCATAGCGTCGCTCTTAAACAACACCAGTTACTTACGAAGTGCTGCTCAGCTGTATTTAAATAAGTCGAATTGAACCCATGAAGGTGCAGCATTTATACGTTGCCACTGGATAAAAGACTTGTAGGAAGTGTGGTAAACGGTGATGCTTCCTCACTCCTCCCCCTAAAGCAGGGGTGCCCAATCCTGGTCCTCGAGAGCCCCTATCCAGCATAGACATATATACGTAGACGCCGCATTGACTGCTGCTGCCGATTGGAGCTAACGTGCCTACGCGGCGGCCATCTTGGTACAGTGCCACTCGCCCCTACAGTGCATTACGTCTATAGAGGAATGACATGTCTGCACTATAAAAGTGATCATAAATCCATCAGTTGTCAACATATATTGTTTGTTACAAACGTCAGACATGGAGGACGGACAGGCAGACATAAATAGAACAAAAGCATCCAAGCATCCTGTGTCAAAGCTACATGTGTGACGTTTTTAACAAACCAAACCGTTTGGAAATCGGTCGAAGATTCAGTGAATAATTCTACTTTGATTGTGGAGTACCTCTTACCTCCATAGACTTACATTCACTCCCCCCTCTGCTAGCCCTGTACCAAGATGGCGGAGCTTTAGGCACGTCCCTCCACTTTCAATGCAGCGTCTACGTATATATGTCTATGCTATCCAGCATGTTTCAGATGTTTCCCTCTTCCAACCCAGCTGATTAAATGATCAGGATGGTTATCAGGCTTCTGCAGAGCTTGACGATGAGCTGATCATTTGAATCAGGTGTGTTGGAAGAAGGAAACATGTAAAACATGCTGAATGGGGGGCCCTCGAGGACCAGGATTGGGCACCCCTGACATAAAGCCTCCTTGTCTCCTCAAGATGCATTTAAATAAACGTAAGATCCTCCCCGACTAAAGGGTAATTAAAGAGCCCTATGAAACCAGCAGGTTCCTTTCCTTTGCATTAGAATTGAGCTATTGCTGTTGTCTTTACATGTGATGTCACGTTGTTGTTCTTGGATCATCTCAACCCTTAAAGTCTTCCCCGATACAAACGGGCACCACTCAGACTCCTCCCTGTTCTCCGTCCCGTCCAGGATAATGCTCCGACAGTGGGAGGAAACCCGGTCGATCGCCGGCCAGATGCTGGAGTCGGGCGACCAGACGCTGCTGGTGGACTTTGACAGCCACCTGGACGACATCACGAGGGACTGGACCAATCAGAAACTGAACACCAAGATAGCGGAGCTCACCTCGCCGGCCAACGGGAACATCTAGACCCACCAGTGGCATCGGCTCGTGTGATTTTTACAACCCGACTCATCCACAACACAAGAGTTTAGGAAGACGTTTATTTCTGCTGCATTCTCTCCACCGAACAAGGACACACATGCATAAATAACAAAATATTTACATCTTGGTACATCCCTCCAGTCTTCCACCCCTCTCAGAGTGTGCCATGTGGTCCAGCCCAACACCCCCGCTGGCTGAAAGGGACAAATCCACCTTAAAAAAATCACCTCCAACACTAAAACCCACTTGATGTCTTGCTCCAGTTTGTTTGGACAGATTAACAGAAACACGCCTGGCAGTGCAAAAACCCTGCAGTAAAGACGGATCTGTCGAAGCTCACGATGTTTGGTAGTCTTTCCAGCAGATTCTGCCTTTGAAAGGAGTTTTTTTTTTAACTTCGGGATTCAAAATATACAAGCGTTAAAGTGATTCAGTGCTTCCTTTTTCAGGAAAGTAAAGAAAAATACATAGACGTGGTAGAAAATTCCCCTTTAACCCTCTTATTTAGCATCTGTACACTGAATATAACCCCTTTTGTTTAAATTTAAATAGGTTTCTAACACAGTTTAATTGACTGGGAGCTCCTATACTGTAAGTAAAGGAACAAAACAAACTAATACACTAATAAAAAATGTCTTTACAGGAGAAATTACAATTCTGACCAATGCGAAACCTAAATAAACCTCAAATATCCTGCATTCAGCTCCTTTACAGTGTGATTTTTGACGCATTTCTTCAACTCTAATCTTGAATTCGGCAAAAATAACCAATCGATTTACACTGACACGTGTCTTTTTCCACTTTGTACCTCTGTACGTTGCCTTTCTTTACCTTTAAAACCTCAGTTAAAGCCGATAATGCGGTGTTTTGTTTTGTTTTTGGATGCTAAAGTACGTCACTTGTGCGGCTGCCTTTTGCAATCAACTGCCAAAATTCAGCAGCAAATTCCGCAAAAGTTAAAATATGTCGAGCGCGAGGGAAGAGAGAGCGAACGCCCAACAAACTGCTGCTTTAAACTGAATATTCAGAGCTTCAGCTGAGTCCATTTACTGCAGACGTTTTGCTCCCTGACGAGTTTCAAAACCGATTCTCAAAAACACTAACCTCAAGTCGGCTGAACGAACACGCTCCTGTAAGTAAGTTAGATTAGCCTCTCACATGTTTAACGGTTAAAAGAGAAATGCACTGAGTGTTTGAGATGAACGAACGGAGGAGATGGATTTGTTGTTTTGGTGTTCTTTTTTTCCCTTTTAACGTTCCCGACCGAGTTTCAAACCCGCTGCGGGGTGCCTGTCTCGTGAAGAGTGTGAAACTTTTTATCTCATTAAAATACGCCCGTTAACCCACATCTGTAAAAACGTAAGCATTCATGTGTGTTTTCAACGACGACGACAAAAAAAAACCAGCGACACGGATACACCAGGGATACGGTAACACATGGAAAAACTACTGCGACTATTCTACGGAGCTACTTCAGGTTATTACGGTGCTTTATCCTTTGTGTTATGGTTAAACTGCTATCTGACGTGTACATGATACGACCTATATAACACTGTAGTATAAACACATTTCTTATGACTTGTATAGATCAGCGGTTCACTACGGTGGCCTGGAAGGGTCATTGCAACTGCAAAGGCCACGACGGAAGTGCGCAGCGGTCGGCAGAACAGGCTTTGTTTCCGGGGGACGACATTTTCTGACGGACTGTTTTGATTACGGGAGAGTTTAATGAGACGTTGCTGCTCGACGATCGTGATTAATGTCATTGCGTGTTTTCACAAATCTCATATTCTCATAAAACTCTTCCGTAATCAAAACAGTCCGTCAGAGAATGCCGTCCCCCGGAAACAAAGCCTGTTCTTCCGACCACTGCGCACTTCCCTTGTGGCTTTTGCGGTTGCGCTGAACCTTCTGGGCCACCGTAGGTTTCCAACCTTTTCAGCGGAGCAACATCTGCCGCTACTGTAGCTTTACAAAGATCTAGAATGACTAAAAATACTCAGTAGGTAAGTAATAAGTAAACAGAGGAACTTTAGGAAGCAGGAAGATGTTTTTTCCTGCTCTTAATCCCTCTGACACGTCCTCAGGTTGGAAACCGCCGGCTGGCATTAAAATAAAAGCACAGCCCTGATCAGAAAACCGTGTCAACATCACATTTTGAGGCCCTTGATGAGGAAGTAAGACTTGTTTGTTTGCTTGTAGTGTTTCCAGCGGTACACTCAATATTTAGGGTTTATAGAGTTTCTTAAAAACACTTTGGCACCGATAAGACTTGATTTTCATAGGTGCTGTTGATCTGTCCTTGTGCTATCTGTTCGGGGCTGGGCGATACAACATAATGCCCTTGTTTGTATTTTAATATTGTGATTTAAATTTAAAGGAAACAGTAATTTCCCATGATGCAGCTGGAGTGATAACTGATAAACACGACGCATCGCACAGCCCCGTTCTGCTGTTGTGTTCTAAATATGGATTTAAATGGGGGGATGTCTGTGATTCCTTTGGTGTAAAACCCCCTCGAAGTGCTCAGACGGCCCCACAGATGATGGTCTCTGAGGCGGGCGAAGGCACCGGGACCAGCGTCAGGGTTATCTCCCCCTTCGGAGACTGGCTGGCCAGAGACTGGAGGATGCTGATGGAGTCGAAGAAGGACTGGGCGGTCTGGACCTGCTCTTCTGCCCACGGTAGAGAGATCTGCACGGGAGAGAGCAGAGGAGGTATTTTCACTGTTTCAAGTCTCTTGTTGCGGTTGAGTTTTCACACATTTAGAACAAAGGAACTCTTCATGCATCCGTTTTATGAAGCAGGTGTGTAGAAAAAGTACATCAAAACATTAGAACTAGCAAAAATGCATTCATTAGTGTAACGTTTCGGTGGTAGACCTTCATCAGGCGAATGTTTTCTACATTTAAAAGGCACATTGATGATTTTTCCTGTCTGAAACTATCACGCAGGTTCAGATATAAAACAAGTTTTGCTTCCTGTAATCTTTCTTTTTGACACCATTTAACGCACAAATGTGTTTGAAAGTTCACTTTAAGCTCACGTTTTTTATTTACTATCCTTTTACTGCAGACTGTACAACAAACACGACATTTTATGCTACACTGAACAAAAATATAAACACCCCATGTGAAATATTGATGCCACATGAAGTGCGCCACCCAAAGTGAGCGTATACTGTCTGGTACTTGTACAAAACGGATATTTCTCTTGATTAGTGTCCCAAATCTGAGTCCACCACTGCCTCAGTGATGCATTAATTCCGTTCAGCACATGGGTGTGGCATATCCAGATGCTGCAACAGACGCATCACACCAACATGCCAATGACACGTTCCCTCATGACCGGAGTCATTTGAGGCATTGCTGCAGCATCTGGATATGCCACACCCATGGACTGAATGGAATTAATGCATCACAGGCAGTTGTGGATGTGCTCAGATTTGGGACATTAATCAAGAGAAACATCCATTTAGTACAAGTACCAGACAGTATACGCTCACTGTGGGTGGCGCACTTCATGTGGCATCAAAATTTCACATGGGGCGTTTTATATTCTTGTCCAGTGTAGATAGAGATTGTTTTAAGGTAAATTATCACTAATTGTGTTGCCCTTAAATCATTTCTAATTGTGGAATTTAACCCTGTCAACCCCAAAAACCACAGGCAGGTTTAAAACTGAAGCTAACTTTAAAAAAAATGCCTTAAATTAAAACATTTATCAGAGCCAGAAACGTTGGATTTTCAACTCTTCCATAGTCTGAGTAATCGTGTGATGTGCAATTCAGACAGGAAAATTATGTTAAATGGTAAAATCCCATTAAAAATCACATTATTCTGCAAAATTTGGCCAAAAATTAACAAAAAAAATTCTTTGCGTTTGAAATTAATGTAAAAAAAATCTGTTCGACCTCCAGGTTTTTGGGTTTCAATGCAGATACATTCAGTTACGTTAAGTTTTAAATAGAGCAGAACACGAGATGTGTTTGCTCTCTTGTTTTTTACTTTACTGCACCTGAAATTGCGATTTTGAGTGCAGTGTTTGTAGAAAAAAGACGACGAGAGATGAATTCATGCTGTTTCGACTCGTCTGAAAGTAAGAAAATGTGGCTAACGTTAGCAGCGCTAGCAGCAGCAGCAGCAGGTTTTAACATCCACGTAGCTGTGCTTAATGTGCTGTAGTCCGGTAGTTTTGTGTTATATTTATTCTGACAAGTCCTACATTCCACCTTGTTTTCACTTTTTAGGTTGAGATACAGCTAAACTAACATCTGTCCATTAGCGTGGGGAGTGGAGGGCTGCAGAACATTAGCTGTAACTGGTCTAACTACATCGTATTTCTCCTTCCAACTAGCAACTGTTTACTTGACAAATCTGACATTTGTGGGCCAACAAGCGGTTTTAGGAACAAATGCAGTTTCTGATTTGACAAATTTCCTGCAATGATGCTTGTTATTGACTTAAATTAATAAAATTATGGAGTTCTGAGGAGACACAGCACCTTTACCTGAGCTATGATCAGTTTCTTGGACGGGTCCTCGGCGTCGCTCAGCTCCTCTCCGAAACACAAAGTGATGAAGCACTGAGGAGGTTCGCCGCCGTTCGTACGGAAGTGGTCCAGCTCTGATTGCGAGAAGGGAAAAAGTGAGTTAACGCACAGATGCACCAAAGCTTTAGTGACTTAAAGGGTGCATCGAGATGGAGTTTATGGGAAGAAATGGCAGCAAAAATGAATGAAATGTAAGTTTTACTACAAATCAAACCATTTAACTGGTGAAATATTATTCCATTTAATACTCTTCTTAATCCATGATACAAAATTAGATATATACAATTTAAAAATCCGCGATACAGTGAGACCAAGAAAAGTCAACCGCGACATGGTGAGGGACCATGTCACCGCCACAGACAGCGACAATGATGGAGTTCTCTTTCCTTCCTGAGCGACATACGCACGGTTGGGCCGGCATTCTTATCTCCGGTTATCTGAGAAGCTGGGAGGCTGTTAGGAGCTGCCGCGCTAGAGGCCGCGCCTGTTCATTAGGTCGGATGGGGTGAAGGCCGCATTGTCGGTAGGACATTTGAACTGTATGTAATTACATTTGTATTTGTAACGTTCCATAGAAAATATGTGAATTGGGAGATTGTGTTGGGGGTGGACTGAAGCTCCTTGGTGGAGGTATGAACTCTCTGAGGGCTTTTCTAGTTTCATCTGGTCTATTTTTTGAACATTTTTTTAATGAATTATCACACAAATGAAGTGACAAAACCTTTAAAATCCAGCAAATTACCCCGAATTTTTCACTTCATGGTTGTGCAAGGAACTCAGAACTTTAATTTTCTTTATAGAATCGTGCACAAAGGGTTTGTTTTCTGGCAAGTTTTTAAATGACACATGTAGAATAAAGTGATTTTTATGAAATTTCACAATTTTATGCTTAAAATGTATAAATTTTCCCAACCAAACCTCAAGTCACAGATGAGTAGTTTGAGGACCATTGGAAAATTAAAAATCCTATGAATCCCTCTGTCTTTAGAGTTTCTTGCTTTGAAAATTGGTGGCACTACATATTATAGATGTTTTACTATTTACATTTTAATTTGTTTTTCTACTTGTTTGCCATCTGCCTTTTTGGCTGCACTTTTGGCTGCACTTTTCTTTTCCCAAATCTAGTACTACAACGATTTCTTTTTGGCAAATTTATAAACATGACACATAGAATAAAGTGATTTTGATGAAAATTTCACGATTTCATCGGGCTTTTCTACCAAATGGCATGTCACAGATGAGTAGTTCAAGGACCGTAGGAAATTTTAAAACCCAGTGTTTCTCTCTGTCAATTTTTGCACAAATAACATGCCTCTTAAACTTCTGTTACTGTACTTTAGAAGTCTGTTATCAAACCATATTTTGGTGTAGATATCAGCCAATTTAATCTTTTTTGTTGGACAAATAATATTTATATTTAACTTATTTTCTCACACAGTGTATCCTGTACGCTCACTGACATCATCCTGTCAATCAGTTGATGTATCATGAGGTTTACTAAATTTCCCTGATATGCACCATAGTCTCTCTTGATTTAGGATTATCTGGTAACTGGTCTCAACCATCCGTCCACTTATTCCTGACTCACGCTGCTTGAAGGCGTCTTTGCTGAAGAGCAGCACCGGCTCCGTGTTCCTCTCCATCTTGTGCAGGCCGGCCGTGGTTGTGTGCGGCCCCGTCCAGAACACCCGGCCCTGGCAGAACCTCTTGCCGTAGACCCCCTGCTGCGAGGAGGTCAGCAACACGCCTTTCTCCATGAAGGGCAGCAGGGTGTAGAGCGCCTGCAGCTCGGGGCCGGCCGGCAGCGTGGACGGCGGCTCCGGCAGCAGGATCCGTGGAAACCGGACTTTCAGGGCGGCCGGCGTCGGGGGAATTAGAGCCGAGGGCAGGTAGGTGATCCGGACATCGGTGCTGTTCATTTGACGTTTGTGAACCTCTTGTCCTAAATAGTGAATTGTCACGTTGAAGGAGTCCTGGACTGTAGAGGCAGAAACAGAAGGAGGTCGATTTAAAAAGGTGAATGACTTCTTCCATGCAGAGATAGTTTGTCTTATTATTATTTTCTACCTCCTGCAGGAGGCGGGACGCTCTCCTCGATCCTCACGTCCAGCCGGATCTCCTCGACCCCTGCAGAAGCAAAAGGTGAGTCGGAAAGATCAGCTGGTTGTTAGTTTTGTTGGTGGATTTGTAAATAAACAAGGACTCAGTGTGACTCCAGAGTCAGGTTAGTCAATAAACTGCAGTAACCTGATTGATTTATAACCTTGGATATATTCTTTATTTTCGAACCCTGACTTTGTTTTAAAGGTTGTGAGATAAGATCTGCAGTGAAGGAACAGCTCGTCCTTACGGTTCAAACAGGGACGTTAATGTTTATCGGTTCATCTATTAATAACTGTTAATAATTTAACTAAATAAAAACAAATTAACAGTTAAATGTGTTGTCGATTAGCTTTACTACCTGATTTTTACTGTTTAATACCTTAGCGACTTGAGGAGGCGATCACTTGGACTACCGGCGATTCCTCAAGCCGAGGGCCACCATGACAGAGACTTCTGTGGTGCTTAATGCCCACCAGTGAGAGCTCTTGTTTTACAAGTGAGCTGAGACAACGTCGCTGTGGTCTAGTAGCTAATTAACTAGATAACTACATTCAAAGCAGCTACATCCAGACATAGAGTGATGACCACTGTTACTGTTTAATCGCTACGTTTGATTATTTGTCGATTAATCGCGACAGTTATTCAAAATTTTCATCCCTCAGTGCAAATTAGATTTTTACAATATTGTCAAATACTGAGCAATGGAAACCTAATTATTTAAGGGCCTGCTGTAAAACTGGATTAAATTATTCAGAATATACGACGTCTTCATGTGCCCATGGGATCCACCATTTCCACTCTTCCCATTTATTACCTCCGCTAAAGAGGTTATGTGATGGCAGGCGATGGTTTGTTTATTTGTTTTTTTGTTTGTTTGTGTGCAAAAAACTTGAAAACTCATGGACGGATTTGGATGAAGTGTAACCTGGTGGAAATTAAATGTGGTTTACTCTAAAAGCCACCAGAGGGCACTCTTGTTTTTGAGGTAACACCCTCTGACCACATGACATTTTGGGGCTCCATACGACAGACAGCGACAATGACGGAGTTCTCTTTCCTTCCTGAGCGACATACGCACGGTTGGGCCGGCATTCTTATCTCCGGTTGTCTAAGAAGCTGGGAGGCTGTTAGGAGCTGCCGCGCTAGAGGCCGCGCCTGTTCATTAGGTCGGATGGGGTGAAGGAAGCATTGTTGGTAGGACATTTGAACTGTCTGTAATTACATTAGTATCTGTAACGTTCCATAGAAAATATGTGAATTGGGAGATTGTGTTAAGTGGTTGGACTGAAGCTCCTTGGTGGAGGTATGAGCTCTCTGAGTGCTTTTATAGTTCTCAGTGCAAACAGCTTTTTAATGCATGCTGCTGCTCCTTGTTTGAACTGAGCTTAGGTTTCGACTACTTTATGTATGTCAGTGGCGTCAAGTTGCGCTGGACGTCATCCACAGGAGCCTCGTGTGGTTTTCTGTGTTTGTACTACCTCATGCTATGTGTTGTATTATGACCTTGACCTTAAGGGGGATGGAATCATTTTAAGTCTTTGCCTATTTATTCAGTTCAACCCTGCAGTTAGCAGTTAATCAGCTAAAGTCCTCTCCGCTGTGAAAGCCGTAGAATAAATGCCGTTAACTCACTGTCTCTCTGGATGATGGTGGTGCACTGGGTCGGCTCCTCTGTCTGGACGTCGGTGTGCATCAAAACTTCTTCGACAAACTAAAAAATCAGAAAAATAATCCAACTTATCCAGTGTTTTTAATCCAATTTAGACTCTCAACTAAGTGTTTTAGCCTCTCTGGCTAAGTTTGCTAAGATGCTAAATTTAGCCGCAGATATTACCCACAAGATTAAACATTATAATCTGATTGAATCTGGTGACATGAGACAGAAAATTCTTCGAAAAGCTCCTGAATTTACAAAAATTGTCTTTTCTGACAAAATACGTTGCATCAAGACCTCACTGACATCCCAAATTCATCCTACATACAAATTAGTCATGTTGACTTTTAAATGTGACGTTCACAGACCGACACTCCTACAAAAAATGTAATAAACTGTTCCAGAAAATCTCAAAAATAAGTTTCCAGCCTTAAAGTTCGACTGACAATTGGCGTCACATTTATTCTGTCATAAATGAGGTTATTCTGTTTGCCTTGTTTTATGTGCTATCATACATATTCTCTTTAATTGTTAAGTGCATTGGGACCATGGTGCATGAGGCAGAATTTATCAATTTAAAATGGTCAAATTTGACTTTTTTTCCCACACATAAATTCTAAAACACCATATTATCATGGCTAATACGGACTAGAATTAGTATAAAGTATGAATTTGAAGCATAGCTGAAGTGTCTGCACCCATGTTGGGGTAAAGAATCCAAAGTTTGGCCTGATTTGACACCACACAGTCGATATCTCAGGATTAAATCCTCCCGTACCCCTTTTCCACCAAGAAGAACCAGGTCTAGTTCTGGTGCTTAGCTGGTTCTAATCTGGTTCCTTCTAAGAACCTGTTTGCTTTTCCATTGACAAGGAACCAAGTTGGAGCCATTGGGTCACCGTAAAACCACTACGCTAGCATCCATTACATAGCAGTTAAACAAAAGCAGTAAGTTGATGATAATATCTATGTTTATCTCTATAGATGGTCTTGAGGCTGATTGTGAGGCGGAGGTCCTCCTGTTGCCTGGACACATCCGTGATCACGCTACTGGTGGGACACAACTGTAGCGGATTTCAGGTCAACAGTTTGTGCTAAACTTCCAGGAGTCATTCCAACACATGTGTGATGGGACCAGGGACGTCCTGGAGAACAAGGACACTAATTAGCGCTTGTGTGTCCCTTTCCACCGTTGATGGTTGGTCACCATAACCCCGCCCCCAGCCCCTGACGTACTCGGTGCTTAGCTCTGGACCAGCAAAGAGTTGGTGCTTGCTGAGCTCCAGTTTATAGAACCTGGAGTCGGTGCTTAGGTGGTGGAAACACCAAGAAGTGGAGCTAAGTCAGGCTCTGAACTAGACCTGGAACCAGCTCGGTGGAAAAGGGGTACCAGCTGCCTTTAAACTCACCAGCTGAGACGTCACTTCTTCTGCCTTTATCTGTTTGACCGGTTGGGCGTCGTCGCTCTCCGAACCGCTGCTTCTTCTCCTCTTCGGCCTCCTGGAGGGTTTTTCTTTGCATTTCTTCTCCGGAAGCAGCAAACCTGAACGCAGAAAGACGGTGAAGGCGCAAAACCAACAGGACGAACATTAAGTCTTAACTTTTTGCCGTTTTGTCCCGATGTTTTAAGGAGTAATTTCACTCGTTTCCAAAATGAGAAACATTCTTTAAGTAGGTGAAACAGGCAACAACATCCAGACAAACTCACTTCAACTGAAAACGGCTTCATTGGAGGTTATCTCCATTGGTTTAAAAAGCCAAAATAACTAATAAATATTTAAAAAAAATGCTCCAAGTTCTTCTCGCTGAGTCTCCATGTTAGATTTCTGCGGTGTTCATTGAGTTAAATTAAGCATTTTTTAGTAAAGCTTCATGTTTTAACTGTCCAAAGTGTGAAAAATGTCAATGGAAACCAGTTTATTTGCTGTTGTATCACTTTAATAATACTTTTATAAGCACTTCCAAGTGATATGTGACAATTTGAGCTGGAATTATTAGTCAAATCATTGGTTATACGTCATTAATTTAACAGTTTCATTAAGCATTTCAAACTCTGGTTGGTTCCAGCTTCTCAAATGTTGTAAATTAAGTGTTTAGAGATTATTTGGCCTAAATTCTCCAACGCTGTATGGACCACATTACCATCTGATGATGAAAATAAGCATTATTTGCAGCCTGAATAACAATAATTCTACCACTGGCAGTCGTAGCTGTTTAAATGACGAGTTCATCAACAGAAAAATAATAATTTTAGGCATTTTTCGAGCAAAAATTGAGAAAAACTGTTGAATTTATCTAATTTCCTCCAAATTTTGCTGCTTTTCTTTGTCACATTTAACATTAAACTGAGTATTTAAGGGTCTTGGACTGCTGATCAGACAAAACAAGATGGTTGTCGATGTGTTTTCCACTTTTAGCAGTTTCTTTTATGAAGAAACAAAGAAAAAAACCTGCTCTGGGGGTCTTTTGTAAATGGCGTCTTTGCACCGTTTGTCCAGCAGATGGCGCTCGCACTCCTGTGTTTGCAGTAAGGGTCATTCCAGGACAACTCGGTGAACCCTCCCGGTTCATATAGAAGCTCTGCTGAGTCAATGTAACCTCGTAAAACCCTAAAGCTTCACTCCAAACCTTTAATTTCTGAAGTTTGGATCTCAGAGCTGAAGTTTATTTACTATTTTCGACTTATTCTTCACTAGATTAGGTTGAAATTTCTACTTAACATCCGTGAAATTCCTTCAGTTTTGCTGTTTATTTCTGAAAAAACAGTGTACAGTTGAATTTACATGCAAATAATATCAGCTGTTATATCAATACATGAATATTTTGAACCCTATAATCAGCGCTTTGAATCCACTATCGGTCACGCTCTACTTAAAACGTTCAAAACAGCAAATCTAAACACGAGACGTCGCCAACAATGCAAACAGGCAGCAGCCTCGTGAAGACGGATTGAATGAAAAGAAAAAAGAGATTAACCGGGATTCGGAGTGGAAAGTGTGACGAGTGGGAGCGACCGCAGGGAGGAAAGTTCACGGGTTTGTTGCGCAACGTTTGTTCAGTTCGACGGGAGGTCAGGTGGAGTTTGAGTCTTTGTGCTGCAGCTGTAATGGATTGATTTAAAGGAAGGAAAACAGCCCGCTTAACTGCTGATTCGTCTAAATCTCAGCTTTCTCAACACAATAAACCAACTTTGAACTGTTGCTAAGGTGTTTACATTCATGAGTTGTTGCTTTATGGTGAGTAGGGCTGCGAATAATAACTACTGTCCAATGTAGGTCATTATTTCAGTGAATTAATCGCAGGTTTGTTGTCTAGAAAACACCAAAAAATGAGTGAAAACTGTCCGTCGCAGCTTCACAGGTCGCCCGAACCCCCAAATAACTCAGTTCAGCGTCACATAAATGAAAGAAAAGCAGCAAATCGTCTCGTTTCAGAAGCACTTTTCCCGCTGGTTTTGTTTGAAAAACGACAGAAAGCTTTAATTATCAAATTATTAATCGCAAAACCCGCCAACCTGCTGGAAGAGCTCGTTAATTCCGCCTAAAAGCACCATTCGCCGTATTGCTCGCTGAGTTGGGGCGTTACCACGTAGGCGGAGGTCGTTGGGGCAGTGGTGGTGCAACGGTTCAGTCCCTGGGCTACTGATCAGAAGGTCAGAGGATCGAACCCCGATGTGGCCACTGATGGGCCCTTAACCCTTCCTGGTTAGTTCAAGTACCGTCGGAAAATTGAAAACCCAGTGTTTTTTTTCCCCGTTTTTTTACATTCTTGCTCTGATAAACGGTGTAAATTTGGCAGTTCTTTTAAAAAATAATTTTTTCGAGGATGAAACACCTCAATGTCTTTATTTTTTTTCCATTTTTTTTTTAACTGCAGGGTTTTCCCCAGTGCTTTATAAGCCTGGCGGGCTTATAAATATACTGGTATATTTATTGTAAATAGTTTTTTTTTGTGCACCAAAACAGTGATACCAAAGACGATGTACAGAGCTTCTGGTGATACGGTTGAAAGCGCAATGGCGACTTTTTATGGTCGATACGTGAACTCCGTCCGAAGTCGGAGGAGCACTGGAGGAGACGATGAGCCGCTCGTTCACCTCCAGGCCAAGGGGAGTTCATCCCCGGTGAGCCGACCGAGCCGCGGCTCCATGATGAGGCAGAGCCAGTGGAGTTAGCACGGATGTTAGCACGTCGTCGGAGCAGCCTTCTGCGAGCCGCGATGGTAAACATGGAACTAGCGGATTTAATCCAAAATGGTTAGCTGACCCTAAATTTAGCGGATGGCTCTACCAGACCCAGTATGGTAAACCCAGACGGACTGATGCACTGATCCAACCTGAACCATGAACAGCAACAAGTAGTAGAGGTCACACAGCACAGCAGACCTGTTCAGCCTCTGAGTTCCCTGGTTTTACCTCTTGGTCATGTTTGCACTTTTTTATTTATGTTAATTTATTTTACTTTTAAATGTGACCAGCAACGGCTTGTTTTAAGATTCACTAGGATTTAATTTAAATGAAAACAACTGATATTATTTATTTTAATTGTATTTTTTTGTGTTTGTTAAAACCGTATTCCAAGATTGTGCCTTTTTGTAAGAGTCTACGTTTAAGTATTGTTAATAAATGGCTTATAATAACATAATAGTCATAATTTCAAAATTCTTGTCAACTTTTAACTTTTTTTTAAAATTATTTTTTACAAAAACACGGTGGGCTTCTCTACCACCGGGCTTAGCAAGTTTTCTGGGGGAAACCCTGGACTGTCTAAAAAAATCCTAACGTATTCACTACCCTGTAACTTAGTTGGTGGAGCTCATACAACTCTAAATAATTTACATTCTATATTTTATAGTAAATGCACCAATTAATATTTATAGTGCCTAACGTTGCAGCTGTGGTGTCATTTCTTTAGTGTTTTTTCCTCCAGGACGTCAGTAATGTGGTAATAAGTTGGATTTATCCTTTCATTCAGGTTAGTTTAGCCCCAGTGTTTCCAGGCTCACCCTGCTCGTTGATGGGAACCAGCCGGTAAACCTTGTAGGGCTCCGAGATGTCCAGCTGGGCTCGCTCCATCACCTCGCCAAACTCCGGGCTCTTGTTCAGGGCGCAGCGGAGTCGGGTCTTCCAGGCGGCCGGGTTGTCCTGCCCGCCGTCCGTCGTCGGCTTCCCCTTAAACTCCGCCCAGGCCTGCAGGGAGAACGGGGCTGTTTAGCTTCTTGAGGATCACACCGACGATTGATTTTACAACCCAACAAAGGAAAACGCCGACCTTGAAGATGGCGGCGTCCTCGTCTTTGCGGAAGTCCTGTTTCCCGGCGTGTTTCCAGGGGATTCGGAACATTGTTTTGGCATCGTCGTCCCAAACCAGCCCCGGGTATTTACCGCTGTTGACCTGAAACAGACAGAAAACGACCCAGAGGTTGATTTCTGTTATTACCTGAACCTGAATATAGACGTTACCCACCTTTAAACATCAAATCTGGTGCAAAAATAAGGATGAATAAGAATAAACGTCACTAATTTAGATCATTTTGAGCTTTTGGTGCAAAATTTGGTGGTTCTAGTTTCTTAAATATGAGGATTTGCTGCTTTTTCTGTCTTTTGTCGTTGCAAAACCGACATTTAATCTACATAACATGAAAACATCAGTCAATGGCAAAGCAGGAAACACATAAATACAACATTATCTACCATTAATATCAAATTTGGGGCAAAAATAAAGACCTGATTGATCAATCTGAAGATTAAACATCACCAATTTAGATCATTTTGAGCTTCTGGTGCAAAATTTGGTGGTTCTAGTTTCTTAAATATGACGATTTGCTGCTTTTTCTGTCTTTTATTGTTGCAAAACTGACATTTAATCTATATTTGGACTAATATTTGACAATAACACCATTAAATATCAAGTCTGGAGCAAAATTAACGACCAATTTTGATAATTATGAAGCATTTTGAGCAAAAATTTGCAAAATTTGGGCGTTCTAGTTTAGCTCTGAGGTGATGCAAGGTATTTTTTGCCCTGAGTTTAATCTCCCAGGCTGCATAAAGCAACTAAATTAACTTGAATGTCTGCAGACACGACTCAACCGTAAAGTAAATGTCTTCTATAGCAGGATTTTAGGAAAAACAGACATTTAACTTAGATTTACATTCATATCTGACTCTAAAATAAACACCTCAGTCAGTATTAGTGAGAGGAAATGCATTAAATATCCATTCTGGTGCAAAATTAATGACCTGATTGATCAATTTGAAGATTAAACGTCAGCAGTTTAGATCATTTTGACCTTTTGGTGCAAAATTTGGTGGTTCTAGTTTCTTAAATAAGAAAATTTGCTGCTTTTTCTGTCTTTTATTGTTGCAAAACAGACATTTAATCTATATTTTAGACTAATATTTGACAATAACACCATTAAATATCAAGTCTGGTGTAAAAATAATTATTAATTTTGATGATTTTGTAGCTTTTTGAGCAAAAATTTGCAAAATTCTAGTTTCTCACGTGTGACGATTTGCCGTTTTTAGCGTTACATGTCAGTTTAAATTGAATATATTTGGGGTTTTTTTGCTGTAATTTAACGGAGAAGAGCTCTAAGATTATGGAAAAGGTTATTTTGCCCTGAGTTTGACCTCACAGGAAGCATCAAATGATTATAAATACTTTATCTCTGTTTGATTTTAGGAAAAACAGACATTTGACCTACATTTAGACTCATATCTGACTCTAAAATAAACACCTCAGTCAGTATTAGTCAGAGAAAACCCATTAAATATCCATTCTGGTGCAAAAATAATGACCTGATTGATCAATGTGAGGATTATTCTTCAACAAACGTGTTAATTTGGGAGGTTTTAAAGCAAAAACGTGCTAAATTTGGGCTTTCCAGGTCTCAAATGTGAAGATTTGATGCTTTTTAATCAATTTTACATCATTTTAAACTGATTTTTTTGACAGTTTGGTCGCTTCTGGAGCAAAACCTTGCAGAAATTTGGGCAATTTAGTTTCTCGAATGTTTTTTTAAAATCTGTTTTATGTCATTTTAAACGTAATAAGTTTGTTTATTTTGCTGTTGGTTGCAAAAACTAAGCTGTCGGAGGATGCCACCCTGGTTTCTGTGGATATTTTTGATTATTTTTAACCAAATAATCCAGAAAACAATCATTTCATTATGAAATAAGTGTTAAAGGAGTCGTTGCTACTGATCTGATATAAGTTTAAAGCCTTTAAATGCAGTTAAACCTCTCAAACTGAAGCGTGCTGCATGTTGGCACGCCGTTTATCTCATTTGGGGATTCTTATTAGCCTCATTTGACCTCTGGATGCGTTCATTTAAGCAGAAATGTGCTCAAAAATACAACTTATGAGTATTTTAGTACAAATTATCTCCAGTTAAAAGCTTAAAAATGCAGTTTAAGCTGATTTTCAAGCATGAAAACTGAATTCGGTGTGAGTTTTAGCCCCATAAACATGAACTGCTGCTGGGTTTGTTTACTCCCTCTTTCTCTTTCCTTCTCCCCCACCTCCCTCCTGGGTTTTCCTCCCCCCCCCCCCAGCCAGACTCACCTGCTCCACCATCCAGGAGCGCAGTCTGCGGGTAGAGCGCATTCTGCCTGCTGCCATGACTCCGTTTGTATCAACAAACAACAACCTGTAAACAACTGGGGACTGACACAAACAAACAACAACAATAAATTCACGTCACAGCCAGCCCCGCCCCTCACAGATCACCGACACAACCCCACTGGAAGTGCATTAAAGAAGCGGAAATATGATTAAAAATGATATTTAAAGCGTGATAATTAGGATTTAGATGCTAGTTCGGATTGGAGCCTCGTGTGTGACGTCAAACCGAGACATAAAACACAGAAACTAAAAGTAAAAAAATTTAAAAATCAACTGTTTTCTGAGCGGAGTCTGGTTAAGAAGCAGGAGTTGCAAACATCCGTCGTATTTATAAAACAATCAAATATAGCCCGAGAGGTGCCGAATTAAGGAAGTGGAGATAAGTTTCGTTTACCTTCGCTGCGTTTCCTCCGCGGTTCCTGCGGACTCTGATGATCTGAGCTGAGCGCTGCGGAGCTCAGAGCAGCCCGGCGCTCCTCTTCCCAGAAACCACGTGACTTTAGAGAAACAGCCAATCAGCGGGCCGACAGGGGGCGACAGCGGACACAGCTCATTTATATGGCAGCGTGTTAGTTTCTCTATTCAATCAAGATTCCTTTAATAAAACCGGAGATTAAATAATGGCAGCTGATATAAATTAATTATTTGACTGTTTATAGTGTTTAATTCAGGTTTTGTGTGTTGATTAATCAAAAATAAGGATGTGTTCTTTTTTATTTTTGCATCTTTAGTAAAAAGCAAGCCACAAAAAAGACCCAAGAACATTTATATGTTTATGTGAGACATTAAAACAATCAGCCACAGCATTATGAAGTGAATAACATGGATCATATTGGTACTATGAGACTTAGACACCCAAATAAACATCGTCCCACAACAAACACACTCCCTCATGTGAATGGAAATCCCAAATATCATCCCACCACATGGAAAAAACATCAACCAATCAGGAACATGTTGAGGAACATGACAATGGCCCAACATGTTGATCTGACCTCCAGACTTCCTACACCCCATTGTGATCAAGCATCAACAGGATGCAGTGGAACAAGTTGGATTGACACAAGCCAGAGTACCCAAAGGATCCAGTGCCAACGCCCCTTAGGACACCCTGAGAGGTCCTCTGGTCCATGTCCAATGGTTCAGAGCATTTTGGACCACATCAGGGGGACCAGCATAGTATTAGGTAGGTGGTCATGAGTCATTCCATGCCAACCCCCCATTGGGCCTTCCAGTTGAGGTCCAGTTGTTGTTTTTGGAAGACCTGTGGCAGGCAATTGGTGACGTAGCACCAAATGACAAAGCTAGGTCGTTTCTACCCACAACAAAAATTTTGCTGGAAGTGAGTGAATATTAGTGGAAATGTGAATTTTTTCCAACTTTCTCTTGAGGTTTCTGGGATATCCAGTAAAAAAAACAATCAGCCATATCCTGTGAAAAATAAGCAACTGGTGATGAAGTTATCAGATGTGACACCGAGGGCCTATTTTCAAAAAGCTCAAACAGTATTTGGAGTGGAGCTGTGGGATTTTGAAAGATTTTATGGTTTAGGTAGAAGTTTTCAAGAAAATCCATGACCTCCACTGGAAGAAAAACACAAACTGTCATTTTTAAATGATGGTTTATTGAAGAACTATTGAAAACCTGTATCACCCATGTGAAAAAGTAATTGCCCCCTAAGCCTAATAACTGGTTGTTCCCTTGGCAGCAACAACTGCAGTTAAATGTTTGTGATCAGTCTTTTACCGCACCTCGGAGGAATTTTGACCCTCTCCTCTCTGCAGAATAGTTTTAATTCGGCCACATTAGATGGTTTTCGATCATCAGCTACCCTTTTAAGGTCTTGCCACAGAGTCTCAATTAGATTGAAGTCTAGACCTTGACTCGGCCACTGCAAAACCTTAATTTTACCACTGAGAAATGGACTTGCTTGTGTGCTTTAACTCAATGTCTTGCTGAATTTGTGTTGAGCTTTAGGTCATGAACTGATGGGCGGATATTCTCCAGGAGGATTTTTTGACGGAGAGCAGACTTCATGGCTCATCATGGTCCCGTGGAAGCAGAGCAGCCTTGAACCATCACACGACCACCACCGTGCTTCACTGCTGGTATGATGTTCTTCTTGTGCAATGTATTATTTATTGCCTTTACACCAGATGTAACAGGACCCAATCTCCCAAAACGTTCCAGCTTTGACTCATCAGTCCCTTTGAGATGTTATCGCAAAAGGCTTGTGGCTCATCAAAACTGTAGTAACTTTTTTGAGTCAACAATGACTGAAAAACGTTTAGTCGACATAATAAACTGTCATCAAAAATGCACAAAAAAGTCATAGGACATTACCGTATGTCGTCAAAAATGTCTAAGTCATAGTATACTATGTCGTCAAAGATCACTCAAAAACGTCATAATATACGATGTCGTCAAAAATGTCTCAAAAACGTCGTAGTATAGCATGTCGTCAAAAATGTCTCAAAAACGTCATAGTATAGTATGTCGTCCAAAATCACTCAAAAAAGTCATAGTATAGTATGTCGTCCAAAATGTCTGAAAAACGTCATAGTATAGTATGTCGTCGAAAATGTCACAAAAACGTCATAGCATAGCATGTCGTCCAAAATCACTCAAAAACGTCATAGTATAGTATGTCGTCCAAAATGGCTCAAAAACGTCATAGTATAGCATGTCGTCCAAAATCACTCAAAAACGTCACAGTATAGGATGTCGTCCAAAATGACTCAAAAAAGTCATAGTATAGTATGTCATCCAAAATCACTCAAAAACGTCATAGTATAGTATGTCGTCCAAAATCACTCAAAAACGTCATAGTATAGTATGTCGTCCAAAATGGCTCAAAAACGTCATAGTATAGTATGTCGTCTAAAATCACTCAAAAACGTCATAGTATAGCATGTCGTCCAAAATGGCTCAAAAACGTCATAGTATAGTATGTCGTCCAAAATGGCTCAAAAACGTCATAGTATAGTATGTCGTCCAAAATGGCTCAAAAACGTCATAGTATAGTATGTCGTTCAAAATGTCACAAAAAAGTCATAGTATAGTATGTCGTCCAAAATCACTCAAAAACGTCATAGTATAGGATGTCGTCCAAAATAGCTCAAAAACGTCATAGTATAGTATGTCGTTCAAAATGTCACAAAAAAGTCATAGTATAGTATGTCGTCCAAAATGGCTCAAAAAAGTCATAGTATAGTATGTCGTTCAAAATGTCACAAAAACGTCATAGTATAGTATGTCATCCAAAATGGCTCAAAAACGTCATAGTATAGTATGTCGTCCAAAATCACTCAAAAAACTCATAGTATAGTATGTCGTCCAAAATGGCTCAAAAACGTCATAGTATAGTATGTCGTCCAAAATCACTCAAAAACGTCATAGTATAGCATGTCGTCCAAAATGTCACAAAAAACTCATAGTATAGTATGTCGTCCAAAATCACTCGAAAACGTCATATTATAGCATGTCGTCCAAAATGTCACAAAAAACTCATAGTATAGTATGTCGTCCAAAATCACTCAAAAACGTCATAGTATAGTATGTCGTCCAAAATGGCTCAAAAACGTCATAGTATAGTATGTCGTCCAAAATGGCTCAAAAACGTCATAGTATAGTATGTCGTCCAAAATCACTCAAAAACATCATAGTATAGCATGTCGTCCAAAATGGCTCAAAAACGTCATAGTATAGTATGTCGTCCAAAATCACTCAAAAACGTCATAGTATAGCATGTCGTCCAAAATGTCACAAAAAACTCATAGTATAGTATGTCGTCCAAAATCACTCGAAAACGTCATATTATAGCATGTCGTCCAAAATGTCACAAATAACTCATAGTATAGTATGTCGTCCAAAATCACTGAAAAACGTCATAGTATAGTATGTCGTCCAAAATGTCACAAAAAAGTCATAGTATACAATGTCGTCCAAAATCCCTCAAAAAAGTCATAGTATAGTATGTCGTCCAAAATCACTCAAAAAACGTCATAGTATAGTATGTCGTCCAAAATGGCTCAAAAACGTCATAGTATACAATGTCGTCCAAAATCCCTCAAAAAAGTCATAGTATAGTATGTCGTCCAAAATCACTCAAAAACGTCATAGTATAGTATGTCGTCCAAAATGTCACAAAAAAGTCACAGTATAGTATGTCGTCCAAAATGGATCAAAAACGTCATAGTATAGCATGTCGTCCAAAATGTCACAAAAAACTCATAGTATAGTATGTCGTCCAAAATCACTCGAAAACGTCATAGTATAGTATGTCGTCCAAAATGGCTCAAAAACGTCATAGTGTAGTATGTCGTCCAAAATGGCTCAAAAACGTCATAGTATAGTATGTCGTCCAAAATGGCTCAAAAACGTCATAGTGTAGTATGTCGTCCAAAATGGCTCAAAAACGTCATAGTATAGCATGTCGTCCAAAATCACTCAAAAACGTCATAGTATAGTATGTCGTCCAAAATGGCTCAAAAACGTCATAGTGTAGTATGTCGTCCAAAATGGCTCAAAAACGTCATAGTATAGCATGTCGTCCAAAATGTCACAAAAAAGTCACAGTATAGTATGTCGTCCAAAATGTCACAAAAAAGTCACAGTATAGTATGTCGTCCAAAATCACTCAAAAAACTCATAGTGTAGTATGTCCTCCAAAATCACTCAAAAACGTCATAGTATAGTATGTCGTCCAAAATCACTCAAAAACATCATAGTATAGCATGTCGTCCAAAATGTCACAAAAAAGTCACAGTATAGTATGTCGTCCAAAATGTCACAAAAAAGTCATAGTATAGTATGTCGTCCAAAATCACTCAAAAAACTCATAGTATAGCATGTCGTCCAAAATGTCACAAAAAAGTCATAGTATAGTATGTCGTCCAAAATGTCACAAAAAAGTCATAGTATAGTATGTCGTCCAAAATCACTCAAAAAAGTCATAGTATAGTATGTCGTCCAAAATCACTCAAAAAACGTCATAGTATAGTATGTCGTCCAAAATGGCTCAAAAAACGTCATAGTATAGTATGTCGTCCAAAATCACTCAAAAAACGTCATAGTATAGTATGTCGTCCAAAATGGCTCAAAAACGCCATAGTATAGTATGTCGTCCAAAATGACTCAAAAAAGTCATAGTATAGTATGTCGTCCAAAATGGCTCAAAAACGTCATAGTATAGTATGTCGTCCAAAATCACTCGAAAAAGTCATAGTATAGTATGTCGTCCAAAATGGCTCAAAAACGTCATAGTATAGCATGTCGTCCAAAATCACTCAAAAACGTCATAGTATAGTATGTCGTCCAAAATCACTCAAAAAAGTCATAGTATAGTATGTCGTTCAAAATGGCTCAAAAACGTCATAGTATAGTATGTCGTCCAAAATGGCTCAAAAACGTCATAGTATAGTATGTCGTCCAAAATCACTCAAAAACGTCATAGTATATTATGTCGTCCAAAATGTCACAAAAAAGTCATAGTATAGTATGTCGTCCAAAATCACTCAAAAACGTCATAGTATAGTATTTCGTCCAAAATAGCTCAAAAACGTCATAGTATAGTATGTCGTCCAAAATGGCTCAAAAACGTCATAGTATAGCATGTCGTCCAAAATCACTCAAAAACGTCATAGTATAGTATGTCGTCCAAAATGTCACAAAAAAGTCACAGTATAGTATGTCGTCCAAAATGTCACAAAAAAGTCACAGTATAGTATGTCGTCCAAAATCACTCAAAAAACTCATAGTGTAGTATGTCCTCCAAAATCACTCAAAAACGTCATAGTATAGTATGTCGTCCAAAATCACTCAAAAACATCATAGTATAGCATGTCGTCCAAAATGTCACAAAAAAGTCACAGTATAGTATGTCGTCCAAAATCACTCAAAAAACTCATAGTGTAGTATGTCCTCCAAAATCACTCAAAAACGTCATAGTATAGTATGTCGTCCAAAATCACTCAAAAACATCATAGTATAGCATGTCGTCCAAAATGTCACAAAAAAGTCATAGTATAGTATGTCGTCCAAAATCACTCAAAAAACTCATAGTGTAGTATGTCCTCCAAAATCACTCAAAAACGTCATAGTATAGTATGTCGTCCAAAATCACTCAAAAACATCATAGTATACTATGTCGTCCAAAATGTCACAAAAAAGTCATAGTATAGTATGTCGTCCAAAATCACTCAAAAAACTCATAGTATAGCATGTCGTCCAAAATCACTCAAAAACGTCATAGTGTAGTATGTCGTCCAAAATGGCTCAAAAACGTCATAGTATAGTATGTCGTCCAAAATCACTCAAAAACGTCATAGTGTAGTATGTCGTCCAAAATCACTCAAAAACGTCATAGTATAGTATGTCGTCCAAAATCACTCAAAAAACTCATAGTATAGTATGTCGTCCAAAATCACTCAAAAACGTCATAGTGTAGTATGTCGTCCAAAATGGCTCAAAAACGTCATAGTATAGTATGTCGTCCAAAATGTCACAAAAAAGTCACAGTATAGTATGTCGTCCAAAATGTCACAAAAAAGTCACAGTATAGTATGTCGTCCAAAATCACTCAAAAAACTCATAGTGTAGTATGTCCTCCAAAATCACTCAAAAACGTCATAGTATAGTATGTCGTCCAAAATCACTCAAAAACATCATAGTATAGCATGTCGTCCAAAATGTCACAAAAAAGTCACAGTATACTATGTCGTCCAAAATGTCACAAAAAAGTCATAGTATAGTATGTCGTCCAAAATCACTCAAAAAACTCATAGTATAGCATGTCGTCCAAAATCACTCAAAAACGTCATAGTGTAGTATGTCGTCCAAAATGGCTCAAAAACGTCATAGTATAGTATGTCGTCCAAAATCACTCAAAAACGTCATAGTGTAGTATGTCGTCCAAAATCACTCAAAAACGTCATAGTATAGTATGTCGTCCAAAATCACTCAAAAAACTCATAGTATAGTATGTCGTCCAAAATCACTCAAAAACGTCATAGTGTAGTATGTCGTCCAAAATGGCTCAAAAACGTCATAGTATAGTATGTCGTCCAAAATGTCACAAAAAAGTCACAGTATAGTATGTCGTCCAAAATGTCACAAAAAAGTCACAGTATAGTATGTCGTCCAAAATCACTCAAAAAACTCATAGTGTAGTATGTCCTCCAAAATCACTCAAAAACGTCATAGTATAGTATGTCGTCCAAAATCACTCAAAAACATCATAGTATAGCATGTCGTCCAAAATGTCACAAAAAAGTCACAGTATAGTATGTCGTCCAAAATGTCACAAAAAAGTCATAGTATAGTATGTCGTCCAAAATCACTCAAAAAACTCATAGTATAGCATGTCGTCCAAAATGTCACAAAAAAGTCATAGTATAGTATGTCGTCCAAAATGTCACAAAAAAGTCATAGTATAGTATGTCGTCCAAAATCACTCAAAAAAGTCATAGTATAGTATGTCGTCCAAAATCACTCAAAAAACGTCATAGTATAGTATGTCGTCCAAAATGGCTCAAAAAACGTCATAGTATAGTATGTCGTCCAAAATCACTCAAAAAACGTCATAGTATAGTATGTCGTCCAAAATGGCTCAAAAACGCCATAGTATAGTATGTCGTCCAAAATCACTCAAAAAAGTCATAGTATAGTATGTCGTCCAAAAGGGCTCAAAAACGTCATAGTATAGTATGTCGTCCAAAATCACTCGAAAAAGTCATAGTATAGTATGTCGTCCAAAATGGCTCAAAAACGTCATAGTATAGTATGTCGTCCAAAATGGCTCAAAAACGTCATAGTATACAATGTCGTCCAAAATCACTCAAAAACGTCATAGTATAGTATGTCGTCCAAAATCACTCAAAAACGTCATACTATAGTATGTCGTCCAAAATGTCACAAAAACGTCATAGTATAGTATGTCGTCCAAAATGACTCAAAAACGTCACAGTATAGTATGTCGTCCAAAATCACTCAAAAACGTCATAGTATAGGATGTCGTCCAAAATGTCACAAAAACGTCATAGTATCGTATGTCGTCCAAAATCACTCAAAAACGTCATAGTATAATATGTCGTCCAAAATGACTCAAAAACGTCATAGTGTAGGATGTCGTCCAAAATCACTCAAAAACGTCATAGTATAGTATGTCGTCCAAAATCACTCAAAAACGTCATAGTATATTATGTCGTCCAAAATAGCTCAAAAACGTCATAGTATAGTATGTCGTCCAAAATCACTCAAAAACGTCATAGTATAGCATGTCGTCCAAAATCACTCAAAAACGTCATAGTATAGCATGTCGTCCAAAATGTCACAAAAACGTCATAGTATAGTATGTCGTCCAAAATGGCTCAAAAACGTCATAGTATAGTATATCGTCCAAAATCACTCAAAAACGTCATAGTATAGCATGTCGTCCAAAATCACTCAAAAACGTCATAGTATAGCATATCGTCCAAAATGTCACAAAAACGTCATAGTATAGTATGTCGTCCAAAATGACTCAAAAACGTCATAGTATAGCATGTCGTCCAAAATGTCACAAAATGTCATAGTATAGTATGTTGTCCAAAATGACTCAAAAACATCATCGTATAGCATGTCGTCCAAAATCACTCAAAAACGTCATAGTATAGGATGTCGTCCAAAATCACTCAAAAACGTCATAGTATAGCATGTCGTCCAAAATGTCACAAAAACGTCATAGTATAGCATGTCGTCCAAAATCACTCAAAAACGTCATAGTATAGCATGTCGTCCAAAATGTCACAAAAACGTCATAGTATAGTATGTCGTCCAAAATCACTCAAAAACGTCATAGTATAGCATGTCGTCCAAAATGTCACAAAAACGTCATAGTATATTATGTCGTCCAAAATCACTCAAAAACGTTATAGTATAGTATGTCGTCCAAAATGTCACAAAAAAGTCATAGTATAGTATGTCGTCCAAAATGACTCAAAAACATCATCGTATAGCATGTCGTCCAAAATGACTCAAAAACGTCATAGTATAGGATGTCGTCCAAAATGACTCAAAAACGTCATAGTATAGCATGTCGTCCAAAATCACTCAAAAACGTCATAGTATAGTATGTCGTCCAAAATGACTCAAAAACGTCATAGTATAGCATGTCGTCCAAAATGTCACAAAATGTCATAGTATAGTATGTTGTCCAAAATGACTCAAAAACATCATCGTATAGCATGTCGTCCAAAATCACTCAAAAACGTCATAGTATAGGATGTCGTCCAAAATCACTCAAAAACGTCATAGTATAGCATGTCGTCCAAAATGTCACAAAAACGTCATAGTATAGCATGTCGTCCAAAATCACTCAAAAACGTCATAGTATAGCATGTCGTCCAAAATGTCACAAAAACGTCATAGTATAGTATGTCGTCCAAAATCACTCAAAAACGTCATAGTATAGCATGTCGTCCAAAATGTCACAAAAACGTCATAGTATATTATGTCGTCCAAAATCACTCAAAAACGTTATAGTATAGTATGTCGTCCAAAATGTCACAAAAAAGTCATAGTATAGCATGTCGTCCAAAATGACTCAAAAACATCATCGTATAGCATGTCGTCCAAAATGACTCAAAAACGTCATAGTATAGGATGTCGTCCAAAATGACTCAAAAACGTCATAGTATAGCATGTCGTCCAAAATCACTCAAAAACGTCATAGTATAGCATGTCGTCCAAAATGACTCAAAAATGTCATAGTATAGCATGTCGTCCAAAATGACTCAAAAACATCATCGTATAGCATGTCGTCCAAAATCACTCAAAAACGTCATAGTATAGGATGTCGTCCAAAATCACTCAAAAACGTCATAGTATAGCATGTCGTCCAAAATGTCACAAAAACGTCATAGTATAGCATGTCGTCCAAAATGTCACAAAAACGTCATAGTATAGTATGTCGTCCAAAATCACTCAAAAACGTCATAGTATAGTATGTCGTCCAAAATGTCACAAAAAAGTCATAGTATAGTATGTCGTCCAAAATGACTCAAAAACATCATCGTATAGCATGTCGTCCAAAATGACTCAAAAACGTCATAGTATAGGATGTCGTCCAAAATGACTCAAAAACGTCATAGTATAGCATGTCGTCCAAAATCACTCAAAAACGTCATAGTATAGCATGTCGTCCAAAATGACTCAAAAATGTCATAGTATAGTATGTCGTCCTAAATATCACAAAAACATCAAAGTTTAGTATGTCTGGAGTATAGTGTGTCAAAGTGCTCTAAAATTTTGGACAAATGTTCTGAGAGTGAATAGAAACTTCAATTTTTATTTACCCACTCATACATATATCTGCCCAATAAGGCCACATTTCTCTAAAATACTTACAGACATTTCTTTCATTTCTGTGCAAGAGATAAATCATCAGAATGTCAAATTCTTACAAGATTCTAACCCACAACAAAAATTATTTTCATTTAAAATTTGCATCACTTTGACATGAAGGCACGCAGAATGACATAAACTGTAGAAAATCACAAATACCCACTCCAACAGATTGTTCTTTGCATTAGTGGAGAAACAAAAAACCCTCAGCCATGAAAATTACAGAGAAAAACAGACCAACAAATTTTTATTTCTAAGTGAAAGTAAGTACACAAATGCTCTTTTCTCTTGTTGTTTGGCACGAACTCAAGGATCCAGGATTCCTCTGCAGGTGATTCAAACAGCTTGTCAGGAGTCATAGCAGCAAACCAGAAAACAGCTGATTTCAGAAGGTGCTTGAAGAACAGCCTGGTGTCATCAGGTGAACTTCTGCTGATGTTCTAATGTTCGGGAGTCTTTATTTGTTTCGAGGGACCTTTTCTCCAAGAGGAACCTCCATCAGTTTCTGTGAGGAAAAAATGTCAAGGATACTTTAACTTGTGGACCTTAAATGATTAAGAGAAAAACACGACGGATGTGAATGTATTTATAAAGATTGTATGCATCACAGAATAGTATATCATGTCGTCCAAAATCCCTCAAAAACGTCATAGTATAGTATGTCGACAAAATTGGCTCAAAAACATCATAGTCGTCCAAAATCCCTCAAAAACGTCATAGTATAGCATGTCGTCCAAAATCCCTCTGAAACATCATAGTATAGCATGTCGTCAAAAATCCCTCAAAAACATCATAGTATAGTATGTCGTCAAAAATCCCTCAAAAAAGTCATAGTATAGCATGTCGTCCAAAATCCCTCTGAAACATCATAGTATAGTATGTCGTCCAAAATCGGTCAAAAAAGTCATAGTATAGTATCTCGTCCAAAATGACTCAAAAACGTCATAGTATAATATGTCGTCCAAAATGGCTCAAAAGCGTCATAGTATAGTACGTCGTCCAAAATGGCTCAAAAACGTCATAGTGTAGGATGTCGTCCATAATCACTCAAAAACGCCATAGTATAGTATGTCGTCCAAAATGACTCAAAAACGTCATAGTATAGCATGTCGTCCAAAATCGGTCAAAAAAGTCATAGTACAGCATGTCGTCCAAAATCCCTCAAAAACGTCATAGTACAGTGTGTCGTCCAAAATGGCTCAAAAAAGTCATAGTATTGTATGTCGTCCAAAATGTCTGAAAAACGTCATAGTATAGTATGTCGTCCAAAATGACTCAAAAACGTCATAGTATAGTATGTCGTCCAAAGTCACTCAAAAACGTCATAGTATAGTATGTCGTCCAAAATGTCACAAAAACGTCATAGTATAGTATGTCGTCCAAAATCACTCAAAAACGTCATAGTATAGAATGTCGTCCAAAATCACTCAAAAACGTCATAGTATAGCATGTCGTCCAAAATCACTCAAAAACGTCATAGTATAGTATGTCGTCCAAAATGTCACAAAAACGTCATAGTATAGTATGTCGTTCAAAGTCACTCAAAAACGTCATAGTATAGTATGTCGTTCAAAGTCACTCAAAAACGTCATAGTATAGCATGTCGTCCATAATCACTCAAAAACGTGATAGTATCGTATGTCGTCCAAAATCACTCAAAAACGTCATAGTATAGTATGTCGTCCAAAATCACTCAAAAACGTCATAGTATAGCATGTTGTCCATAATCACTCAAAAACGTGATAGTATAGTATGTCGTCCAAAATCACTCAAAAACGTCATAGTATAGTATGTCGTCCAAAATCCCTCAAAAACGTCATAGTATAGTGTGTCGTCCAAAATGTCACAAAAACGTCATAGTATAGCATGTCGTCCAAAATGACTCAAAAACGTCATAGTATAGTATGTCGTCCAAAATGTCTCAAAAATGTCATAGTATAGTATGTCGTCCAAAACGACTCAAAAACGTCATAGTATAGTATGTCGACAAAATTGGCTCAAAAACGTCATAGTATAGTATGTCGTCCAAAATGACTCAAAAACGTCATAGTATAGTATGTCGTCCAAAATGGCTCAAAAGCGTCATAGTATAGTATCTCGTCCAAAATGACTCAAAAACGTCATAGTATAGTATGTCGTCCAAAATCACTCAAAAACGTCATAGTATAGTATGTAGTACAAAATCACTCAAAAACGTCATAGTATAGTATGTCGTCCAAAATCACTCAAAAACGTCATAGTATAGTATGTCGTCCAAAATGGCTCAAAAGCGTCATAGTATAGTATGTCGTCCAAAATGGCTGAAAAACGTCATAGTGTAGGATGTCGTCCATAATCACTCAAAAACGTCATAGTATAGTATGTCGTCCAAAATGACTCAAAAACATCATAGTATAGTATGTCGTCCAAAGTCACTCAAAAACGTCATAGTATAGCATGTCGTCCAAAATCACTCAAAAACGTCATAGTATAGTATGTCGTCCAAAATCACTCAAAAACGTCATAGTATAGTATGTCGTCCAAAATGACTCAAAAACATCATAGTATAGTATGTCGTCCAAAGTCACTCAAAAACGTCATAGTATCGTATGTCGTCCAAAATCACTCAAAAACGTCATAGTATAGGATGTTGTCCAAAATCACTCAAAAACGTCATAGTATAGTATGTCGTCCAAAATGACTCAAAAACGTCATAGTATAGTATGTCGTCCAAAGTCACTCAAAAACGTCATAGTATAGTATGTCGTCCAAAATGTCACAAAAACGTCATAGTATAGTATGTCGTTCAAAGTCACTCAAAAACGTCATAGTATAGCATGTCGTCCATAATCACTCAAAAACGTCATAGTATAGTATGTCGTCCATAATCAGTCAAAAACGTGATAGTATAGTATGTCGTCCAAAATCACTCAAAAACGTCATAGTATAGCATGTTGTCCATAATCACTCAAAAACGTGATAGTATAGTATGTCGTCCAAAATCCCTCAAAAACGTCATAGCATAGCATGTCGTCCAAAATCCCTCAAAAACGTCATAGTATAGTATGTCGTCCAAAATGTCTCAAAAATGTCATAGTATATTATGTCGTCCAAAACGACTCAAAAACGTCATAGTTCAGTATGTCTGGAGTATAGTGTGTCAAAGTGCTCTAAAATTTTGGACAAATGTTCTGAGAGTGAATAGAAACTTCAATTTTTATTTACCCACTCATACATATATCTGCCCAATAAGGCCACATTTCTCTAAAATACTTACAGACATTTCTTTCATTTACATGCAAGAGATAAATCATCAGAATGTCAGATTCTTACAAGATTCGAACCCACAACAAAAATTATTTTCATTTAAAATTTGCATCACTTTGACATGAAGGCACGCAGAATGACAAACTGTAGAAAATCACAAAGACCCACTCCAACAGATTGTTCTTTGCATTAGTGGAGAAACAAAAAACCCTCAGCCATGAAAATTACAGAGAAAAACAGACCAACAAATTTTTATTTCTAAGTGAAAGTAAGTACACAAATGCTCTTTTCTCTTGTTGTTTGGCACGAACTCAAGGATCCAGGATTCCTCTGCAGGTGATTCAAACAGCTTGTCAGGAGTCATAGCAGCAAACCAAAAAACACAGCTGATTTCAGAAGGTGCTTGAAGAACAGCCTGGTGTCATCAGGTGAACTTCTGCTGATGTTCTAATGTTCGGGAGTCTTTATTTGTTTCGAGGGACCTTTTCTCCAAGAGGAACCTCCATCAGTTTCTGTGAGGAAAAAATGTCAAGGATACTTTAACTTGTGGACCTTAAATGATTAAGAGAAAAACATGACGGATGTGAATGTATTTATAAAGATTGTATGCATCACAGAATAGTATATCATGTCGTCCAAAATCCCTCAAAAACGTCATAGTATAGTATGTCGACAAAATTGGCTCAAAAACATCATAGTCGTCCAAAATCCCTCAAAAACGTCATAGTATAGCATGTCGTCCAAAATCCCTCTGAAACATCATAGTATAGCATGTCGTCAAAAATCCCTCAAAAACATCATAGTATAGTATGTCGTCAAAAATCCCTCAAAAACGTCATAGTATAGCATGTCGTCCAAAATCCCTCTGAAACATCATAGTATAGCATGTCGTCCAAAATCGGTCAAAAAAGTCATAGTATAGTATCTCGTCCAAAATGACTCAAAAACGTCATAGTATAGTACGTCGTCCAAAATGGCTCAAAAACGTCATAGTGTAGGATGTCGTCCATAATCACTCAAAAACGCCATAGTATAGTATGTCGTCCAAAATGACTCAAAAACGTCATAGTATAGCATGTCGTCCAAAATCGGTCAAAAAAGTCATAGTACAGCATGTCGTCCAAAATCCCTCAAAAACGTCATAGTACAGTGTGTCGTCCAAAATGGCTCAAAAAAGTCATAGTACAGCATGTCGTCCAAAATTGGTCAAAAAAATCATAGTATAGTATGTCGACAAAATTGGCTCAAAAACATCATAGTATAGTATCTCGTCCAAAATCGCTCAAAAAAGTCATAGTATAGCATGTCGTCCAAAATCCTTCAAAAACGTCATAGTATAGTATGTCGTCCAAGATCCCTCAAAAATGTTATAGTATAGTATGTCGTCCAAAATGACTCAAAAAAGTCATAGTACAGCATGTCGTCCAAAATCCCTCAAAAACGTCATAGTATAGTATGTCGTCCAAAATCGCTCAAAAACGTCATAGTATAGCATGTCGTCCAAAATGGCTCAAAAATGTCATAGTATAGTATGTCGTCCAAAATGGCTCAAAAACATCATAGTATAGCATGTCGTCCAAAATGGCTCAAAAACGTCATAGTACAGCATGTCGTCCAAAATGGCTCAAAAAAGTCATAGTATAGTATGTCGTCAAAAATCCCTCAAAAAAGTCATAGTATAGTATGTCGTCCAAAATCGCTCAAAAATGTCATAGTTCAGTTTGTCGTCCAAAATTGGTCAAAAAAGTCATAGTATAGCATGTCGTCCAAAATGACTCAAAAACGTCATAGTATAGCATGTCGACAAAATTGGCTCAAAAAAAGTCATAGTATAGTATGTCATCCAGAATCGCTTAAAAAAGTCATAGTATAGCATGTCGTCCAAGATCCCTCAAAAATGTTATAGTATAGTATGTCGTCCAAAATGACTCAAGAAAGTCATAGTACAGCATGTCGTCCAAAATGACTCAAAAATGTCATAGTATAGTATGTCGTCCAAAATCACTCAAAAACGTCATAGTATAGTATGTCGTCCAACAATTCTCAAAAATGTCATAGTATAGTATGTCGTCCAAAATGGCTCAAAAACGTCATAGTACAGCATGTCGTCCAAAATCACTCAAAAACGTCATAGTATAGTATGTCGTCCAAAATCACTCAAAAACGTCATAGTATAGTATGTCGTCCAACAATTCTCAAAAATGTCATAGTATAGTATGTTGTCCAAAATGGCTCAAAAACGTCATAGTATAGTATGTCGTCCAAAATCCCTCAAAAAAGTCATAGTATAGCATGTCGTCCAAAATCCCTCAAAAAAGTCATAGTATAGCATGTCGTCCAAAATCACTCAAAAACGTCATGGTATAGTATGTCGTCCAAAATCACTCAAAAACGTCATAGTATAGTATGTCGTCCAAAATCCCTCAAAAAAGTCATAGTATAGTATGTCGTCCAAAATGTCTGAAAAACGTCATAGTATAGTATGTCGTCCAAAATGACTCAAAAACGTCATAGTATAGTATGTCGTCCAAAATGACTCAAAAACATCATAGTATAGTATGTAGTACAAAATCACTCAAAAACGTCATAGTATAGTATGTCGTCCAAAATCACTCAAAAAAGTCATAGTATAGTATGTCGTCCAAAATGTCTGAAAAACGTCATAGTATAGTATGTCGTCCAAAATGACTCAAAAACGTCATAGTATAGTATGTCGTCCAAAATGACTCAAAAACATCATAGTATAGTATGTAGTACAAAATCACTCAAAAACGTCATAGTATAGTATGTCGTCCAAAAATGCTCAAAAACGTCATAGTATAGTATGTCGTCCAAAATGGCTCAAAAACATCATAGTATAGTATGTAGTCAAAAGTAACTCAAAAACGTCATAGTATAGTATGTCGTCCAAAATCACTCAAAAACGTCATAGTATAGTATGTCGTCCAAAATGGCTCAAAAACGTCAAGGTATAGTTTGTCGTCCAAAATCACTCAAAAACGTCATAGTATAGTATGTCGTCCAAAATCACTCAAAAACGTCATAGTATAGTATGTCGTCCAAAAATGCTCAAAAATGTCATAGTATAGTATGTTGTCCAAAATGGCTCAAAAACGTCAAGGTATAGTTTGTCGTCCAAAATCACTCAAAAACGTCATAGTATAGTATGTCGTCCAAAATCACTCAAAAACGTCATAGTATAGTATGTCGTCCAAAATCACTCAAAAACGTCATAGTATAGTATGTCGTCCAAAATCCCTCAAAAAAGTCATAGTTTAGCATGTCGTCCAAAATCACTCAAAAACGTCATAGTATAGTATGTCGTCCAAAATCCCTCAAAAAAGTCATAGTATAGCATGTCGTCCAAAATCACTCAACAACGTCATAGTATAGTATGTCGTCCAAAATGACTCAAAAACGTCATAGTATAGTATGTCGTCCAAAATTTCTGAAAAACGTCATAGTATAGTATGTCGTCCAAAATCACTCAAAAACGTTATAGTATAGTATGTCGTCCAAAATGTCACAAAAAAGTCATAGTATAGTATGTCGTCCAAAATGTCTGAAAAACGTCATAGTATAGCATGTTGTCCAAAATCGCTCAAAAACGTCATAGTATAGTATGTCGTCCAAAATCACTCAAAAACGTCATAGTATAGTATGTCGTCCAAAATCACTCAAAAAAGTCATAGTATAGCATGTCGTCCAAAATGTCACAAAAACGTCATAGTATAGTATGTCGTCCAAAATCGCTCAAAAACGTCATAGTATAGTATGTCGTCCAAAAATGCTCAAAAATGTCATAGTATAGTATGTCGTCCAAAAATGCTCAAAAATGTCATAGTATAGTATGTTGTCCAAAATGGCTCAAAAACGTCAAGGTATAGTTTGTCGTCCAAAATCACTCAAAAACGTCATAGTTTAGTATGTCTGGAGTATAGTGTGTCAAAGTGTTCTAAAATTTTGGACAAATGTTCTGAGAGTGAATAGAAACTTCAATTTTTATTTACCCTTTCATACATATATCTGCCCAATAAGGCCACATTTCTCTAAAATACCTACAGACATTTCTTTCATTTACGTGCAAGAGATAAATCATCAGAATGTCAGATTCTTACAAGATTCGAACCCACAACAAAAATTATTTTCATTTAAAATTTGCATCACTTTGACATGAAGGCACGCAGAATGACATAAACTGTAGAAAATCACAAATACCCACTCCAACAGATTGTTCTTTGCATTAGTGGAGAAACAAAAAACCCTCAGCCATGAAAATTACAGAGAAAAACAGACCAACAAATTTTTATTTCTAAGTGAAAGTAAGTACACAAATGCTCTTTTCTCTTGTTGTTTGGCACGAACTCAAGGATCCAGGATTCCTCTGCAGGTGATTCAAACAGCTTGTCAGGAGTCATAGCAGCAAACCAGAAAACAGCTGATTTCAGAAGGTGCTTGAAGAACAGCCTGGTGTCATCAGGTGAACTTCTGCTGATGTTCTAATGTTCGGGAGTCTTTATTTGTTTCGAGGGACCTTTTCTCCAAGAGGAACCTCCATCAGTTTCTGTGAGGAAAAAATGTCAAGGATACTTTAACTTGTGGACCTTAAATGATTAAGAGAAAAACACGACGGATGTGAATGTATTTATAAAGATTGTATGCATCACAGAATAGTATATCATGTCGTCCAAAATCCCTCAAAAACGTCATAGTATAGTATGTCGACAAAATTGGCTCAAAAACATCATAGTCGTCCAAAATCCCTCAAAAACGTCATAGTATAGCATGTCGTCCAAAATCCCTCTGAAACATCATAGTATAGCATGTCGTCAAAAATCCCTCAAAAACATCATAGTATAGTATGTCGTCAAAAATCCCTCAAAAAAGTCATAGTATAGCATGTCGTCCAAAATCCCTCTGAAACATCATAGTATAGTATGTCGTCCAAAATCGGTCAAAAAAGTCATAGTATAGTATCTCGTCCAAAATGACTCAAAAACGTCATAGTATAATATGTCGTCCAAAATGGCTCAAAAGCGTCATAGTATAGTACGTCGTCCAAAATGGCTCAAAAACGTCATAGTGTAGGATGTCGTCCATAATCACTCAAAAACGCCATAGTATAGTATGTCGTCCAAAATGACTCAAAAGCGTCATAGTATAGCATGTCGTCCAAAATCGGTCAAAAAAGTCATAGTACAGCATGTCGTCCAAAATCCCTCAAAAACGTCATAGTACAGTGTGTCGTCCAAAATGGCTCAAAAAAGTCATAGTATTGTATGTCGTCCAAAATGTCTGAAAAACGTCATAGTATAGTATGTCGTCCAAAATGACTCAAAAACGTCATAGTATAGTATGTCGTCCAAAGTCACTCAAAAACGTCATAGTATAGTATGTCGTCCAAAATGTCACAAAAACGTCATAGTATAGTATGTCGTCCAAAATCACTCAAAAACGTCATAGTATAGAATGTCGTCCAAAATCACTCAAAAACGTCATAGTATAGCATGTCGTCCAAAATCACTCAAAAACGTCATAGTATAGTATGTCGTCCAAAATGTCACAAAAACGTCATAGTATAGTATGTCGTTCAAAGTCACTCAAAAACGTCATAGTATAGCATGTCGTCCATAATCACTCAAAAACGTCATAGTATAGCATGTCGTCCAAAATCACTCAAAAACGTCATAGTATAGCATGTTGTCCATAATCACTCAAAAACGTGATAGTATAGTATGTCGTCCAAAATCACTCAAAAACGTCATAGTATAGCATGTCGTCCAAAATCACTCAAAAACGTCATAGTATAGTATGTCGTCCAAAATGTCACAAAAACGTCATAGTATAGTATGTCGTTCAAAGTCACTCAAAAACGTCATAGTATAGCATGTCGTCCATAATCACTCAAAAACGTCATAGTATAGCATGTCGTCCAAAATCACTCAAAAACGTCATAGTATAGCATGTTGTCCATAATCACTCAAAAACGTGATAGTATAGTATGTCGTCCAAAATCACTCAAAAACGTCATAGTATAGTATGTCGTCCAAAATCCCTCAAAAACGTCATAGTATAGTGTGTCGTCCAAAATGTCACAAAAACGTCATAGTATAGCATGTCGTCCAAAATGACTCAAAAACGTCATAGTATAGTATGTCGTCCAAAATGTCTCAAAAATGTCATAGTATAGTATGTCGTCCAAAACGACTCAAAAACGTCATAGTATAGTATGTCGACAAAATTGGCTCAAAAACGTCATAGTATAGTATGTCGTCCAAAATGACTCAAAAACGTCATAGTATAGTATGTCGTTCAAAGTCACTCAAAAACGTCATAGTATAGCATGTCGTCCATAATCACTCAAAAACGTCATAGTATAGAATGTCGTCCAAAATCACTCAAAAACGTCATAGTATAGTATGTCGTCCAAAATGTCACAAAAACGTCATAGTATAGTATGTCGTTCAAAGTCACTCAAAAACGTCATAGTATAGAATGTCGTCCAAAATGACTCAAAAACGTCATAGTATAGTATGTCGTCCAAAATGGCTCAAAAGCGTCATAGTATAGTATCTCGTCCAAAATGACTCAAAAACGTCATAGTATAGTATGTCGTCCAAAATCACTCAAAAACGTCATAGTATAGTATGTAGTACAAAATCACTCAAAAACGTCATAGTATAGTATGTCGTCCAAAATGACTCAAAAACGTCATAGTATAGTATGTCGTCCAAAATGGCTCAAAAGCGTCATAGTATAGTATCTCGTCCAAAATGACTCAAAAACGTCATAGTATAGTATGTCGTCCAAAATCACTCAAAAACGTCATAGTATAGTATGTAGTACAAAATCACTCAAAAACGTCATAGTATAGTATGTCGTCCAAAATCACTCAAAAACGTCATAGTATAGTATGTCGTCCAAAATGGCTCAAAAGCGTCATAGTATAGTATGTCGTCCAAAATGGCTGAAAAACGTCATAGTGTAGGATGTCGTCCATAATCACTCAAAAACGTCATAGTATAGTATGTCGTCCAAAATGACTCAAAAACATCATAGTATAGTATGTCGTCCAAAGTCACTCAAAAACGTCATAGTATAGTATGTCGTCCAAAATGTCACAAAAACGTCATAGTATAGCATGTCGTCCAAAATGACTCAAAAACGTCATAGTATAGTATGTCGTCCAAAATGTCTCAAAAATGTCATAGTATAGTATGTCGTCCAAAACGACTCAAAAACGTCATAGTATAGTATGTCGACAAAATTGGCTCAAAAACGTCATAGTATAGTATGTCGTCCAAAATGACTCAAAAACGTCATAGTATAGTATGTCGTTCAAAGTCACTCAAAAACGTCATAGTATAGCATGTCGTCCATAATCACTCAAAAACGTCATAGTATAGAATGTCGTCCAAAATCACTCAAAAACGTCATAGTATAGTATGTCGTCCAAAATGTCACAAAAACGTCATAGTATAGTATGTCGTTCAAAGTCACTCAAAAACGTCATAGTATAGAATGTCGTCCAAAATGACTCAAAAACGTCATAGTATAGTATGTCGTCCAAAATGGCTCAAAAGCGTCATAGTATAGTATCTCGTCCAAAATGACTCAAAAACGTCATAGTATAGTATGTCGTCCAAAATCACTCAAAAACGTCATAGTATAGTATGTAGTACAAAATCACTCAAAAACGTCATAGTATAGTATGTCGTCCAAAATGACTCAAAAACGTCATAGTATAGTATGTCGTCCAAAATGGCTCAAAAGCGTCATAGTATAGTATCTCGTCCAAAATGACTCAAAAACGTCATAGTATAGTATGTCGTCCAAAATCACTCAAAAACGTCATAGTATAGTATGTAGTACAAAATCACTCAAAAACGTCATAGTATAGTATGTCGTCCAAAATCACTCAAAAACGTCATAGTATAGTATGTCGTCCAAAATGGCTCAAAAGCGTCATAGTATAGTATGTCGTCCAAAATGGCTGAAAAACGTCATAGTGTAGGATGTCGTCCATAATCACTCAAAAACGTCATAGTATAGTATGTCGTCCAAAATGACTCAAAAACATCATAGTATAGTATGTCGTTCAAAGTCACTCAAAAACGTCATAGTATAGCATGTCGTCCATAATCACTCAAAAACGTCATAGTATAGTATGTCGTCCATAATCAGTCAAAAACGTGATAGTATAGTATGTCGTCCAAAATCACTCAAAAACGTCATAGTATAGCATGTTGTCCATAATCACTCAAAAACGTGATAGTATAGTATGTCGTCCAAAATCCCTCAAAAACGTCATAGCATAGCATGTCGTCCAAAATCCCTCAAAAACGTCATAGTATAGTATGTCGTCCAAAATGTCTCAAAAATGTCATAGTATATTATGTCGTCCAAAACGACTCAAAAACGTCATAGTTCAGTATGTCTGGAGTATAGTGTGTCAAAGTGCTCTAAAATTTTGGACAAATGTTCTGAGAGTGAATAGAAACTTCAATTTTTATTTACCCACTCATACATATATCTGCCCAATAAGGCCACATTTCTCTAAAATACTTACAGACATTTCTTTCATTTACATGCAAGAGATAAATCATCAGAATGTCAGATTCTTACAAGATTCGAACCCACAACAAAAATTATTTTCATTTAAAATTTGCATCACTTTGACATGAAGGCACGCAGAATGACAAACTGTAGAAAATCACAAAGACCCACTCCAACAGATTGTTCTTTGCATTAGTGGAGAAACAAAAAACCCTCAGCCATGAAAATTACAGAGAAAAACAGACCAACAAATTTTTATTTCTAAGTGAAAGTAAGTACACAAATGCTCTTTTCTCTTGTTGTTTGGCACGAACTCAAGGATCCAGGATTCCTCTGCAGGTGATTCAAACAGCTTGTCAGGAGTCATAGCAGCAAACCAAAAAACACAGCTGATTTCAGAAGGTGCTTGAAGAACAGCCTGGTGTCATCAGGTGAACTTCTGCTGATGTTCTAATGTTCGGGAGTCTTTATTTGTTTCGAGGGACCTTTTCTCCAAGAGGAACCTCCATCAGTTTCTGTGAGGAAAAAATGTCAAGGATACTTTAACTTGTGGACCTTAAATGATTAAGAGAAAAACATGACGGATGTGAATGTATTTATAAAGATTGTATGCATCACAGAATAGTATATCATGTCGTCCAAAATCCCTCAAAAACGTCATAGTATAGTATGTCGACAAAATTGGCTCAAAAACATCATAGTCGTCCAAAATCCCTCAAAAACGTCATAGTATAGCATGTCGTCCAAAATCCCTCTGAAACATCATAGTATAGCATGTCGTCAAAAATCCCTCAAAAACATCATAGTATAGTATGTCGTCAAAAATCCCTCAAAAACGTCATAGTATAGCATGTCGTCCAAAATCCCTCTGAAACATCATAGTATAGCATGTCGTCCAAAATCGCTCAAAAATGTCATAGTTCAGTTTGTCGTCCAAAATTGGTCAAAAAAGTCATAGTATAGCATGTCGTCCAAAATGACTCAAAAACGTCATAGTATAGCATGTCGTCCAAAATCGGTCAAAAAAGTCATAGTATAGTATGTCGTCCAAAATCGCTCAAAAACGTCATAGTATAGCATGTCGTCCAAAATGGCTCAAAAACATCATAGTATAGCATGTCGTCCAAAATGGCTCAAAAATGTCATAGTACATCATGTCGTCCAAAATGGCTCAAAAAAGTCATAGTATGGCATGTCGTCAAAAATCCCTCTAAAAAGTCATAGTATAGCATGTCGTCCAAAATCACTCAAACAAGTCATAGTATAGTATGTCGTCCAAAATGTCACAAAAACGTCATAGTATAGTATGTCGTCCAAAATCCCTCAAAAACGTCATACTATAGTATGTCGTCCAAAATCACTCAAAAACGTCATAGTATAGTATGTCGTCCAAAATCACTCAAACAAGTCATAGTATAGTATGTCGTCCAAAATGTCACAAAAACGTCATAGTATAGTATGTCGTCCAAAGTGTCTCAAAAACGTCATAGTATAGTATGTCGTCCAAAATCGCTCAAAAACGTCATAGTATAGTATGTCGTCCAAAATGTCACAAAAAATTCATGGTATAGTATGTCGTCCAAAATCACTCAAAAACGTCATAGGAAAGTATGTCGTCCAAAATGACTCAAAAACATCATAGTATAGTATGTCGTCCAAAATCACTCAAAAACGTCATAGTATGGTATGTCGTCCAAAATGACTCAAAAACGTCATAGTATAGTATGTCGTCCAAAATGTCACAAAAACGTCATAGTATAGTATGTCGTCCAAAATGTCACAAAAACGTCATAGTATAGTATGTCGTCCAAAATCACTCAAAATAGTAGTAGTATAGTATGTCGTCCAAAATGACTCATAAACGTCATAGTATAGTATGTCGTCCAAAAGCACTCAAAAACGTCATAGTATAGTATGTCGTCCAAAATCACTCAAAAGCGTCATATTACAGCATGTTGTCCAAAATGTCACAAAAAACTCATAGTATAGCATGTCGTCCAAAATCACTCAAAAACGTCATAGTATAGTATCTCGTCCAAAATGACTCAAAAACGTCATAGTATAGTATGTCGTCCAAAATGGCTCAAAAGCGTCATAGTATAGTATCTCGTCCAAAATGACTCAAAAACGTCATAGTATAGTATCTCGTCCAAAATGACTCAAAAACGTCATAGTATAGTATGTCGTCCAAAATCACTCAAAAACGTCATAGTATAGTATGTCGTCCAAAATGGCTCAAAAGCGTCATAGTATAGTATGTCGTCCAAAATGGCTGAAAAACGTCATAGTGTAGGATGTCGTCCGTAATCACTCAAAAACGTCATAGTATCGTATGTCGTCCATAATCACTCAAAAACGTCATAGTATAGTATGTCGTCCAAAATGACTCAAAAACATCATAGTATAGCATGTCGTCCGTAATCACTCAAAAACGTCATAGTATCGTATGTCGTCCAAAATCACTCAAAAACGTCATAGTATAGGATGTCGTCCAAAATCACTCAAAAACGTCATAGTATAGTATGTCGTCCAAAATCACTCAAAAAAGTCATAGTATTGTATGTCGTCCAAAATGTCTGAAAAACGTCATAGTATAGTATGTCGTCCAAAATGACTCAAAAACGTCATAGTATAGTATGTCGTCCAAAGTCACTCAAAAACGTCATAGTATAGTATGTCGTCCAAAATCACTCAAAAACGTCATAGTATAGAATGTCGTCCAAAATCACTCAAAAACGTCATAGTATAGCATGTCGTCCAAAATCACTCAAAAACGTGATAGTATAGTATGTCGTTCAAAGTCACTCAAAAACGTCATAGTATAGCATGTCGTCCATAGTCACTCAAAAACGTCATAGTATAGCATGTCGTCCAAAATCACTCAAAAAAGTCATAGTATAGTATGTCGTCCAAAATGTCACAAAAACGTCATAGTATAGTATGTCGTCCAAAGTCACTCAAAAACGTGATAATATAGTATGTCGTCCAAAATCACTCAAAAACGTCATAGTATAGTATGTCGTCCATAATCAGTCAAAAACGTCATAGTATAGTATGTCGTCCAAAATCACTCAAAAACGTCATAGTATAGCATGTCGTCCATAATCACTCAAAAACGTGATAGTATAGTATGTCGTCCAAAATCACTCAAAAACGTCATAGTATAGTATGTCGTCCAAAATGGCTCAAAAGCGTCATAGTGTAGGATGTCGTCCGTAATCACTCAAAAACGTCATAGTATCGTATGTCGTCCATAATCACTCAAAAACGTCATAGTATAGTATGTCGTCCAAAATGTCACAAAAACGTCATAGTATAGCATGTCGTCCAAAGTCACTCAAAAACGTCATAGTATAGCATGTCGTCCAAAATCACTCAAAAACGTCATAGTATAGTATCTCGTCCAAAATCACTCAAAAACGTCATAGTATAGTATGTCGTCCAAAATCACTCAAAAACGTCATAGTATAGAATGTCGTCCAAAATCACTCAAAAACGTCATAGTATAGCATGTCGTCCATAATCACTCAAAAACGTGATAGTATAGTATGTCGTCCAAAATCCCTCAAAAACGTCATAGTATAGCATGTCGTCCAAAATCCCTCTGAAACATCATAGTATAGCATGTCGTCAAAAATCCCTCAAAAACATCATAGTATAGTATGTCGTCAAAAATCCCTCAAAAAAGTCATAGTATAGTATGTCGTCCAAAATGACTCAAAAAAGTCATAGTACAGCATGTCGTCCAAAATCGGTCAAAAAAGTCATAGTATAGTATGTCGTCCAAAATCGCTCAAAAATGTCATAGTTCAGTTTGTCGTCCAAAATTGGTCAAAAAAGTCATAGTATAGCATGTCGTCCAAAATGACTCAAAAACGTCATAGTATAGCATGTCGTCCAAAATCGGTCAAAAAAGTCATAGTATAGTATGTCGTCCAAAATCGCTCAAAAACGTCATAGTACAGCATGTCGTCCAAAATGGCTCAAAAACATCATAGTATAGCATGTCGTCCAAAATGGCTCAAAAATGTCATAGTATAGTATGTCGTCCAAAATGGCTCAAAAACGTCATAGTACATCATGTCGTCCAAAATGGCTCAAAAAAGTCATAGTATGGCATGTCGTCCAAAATCGGTCAAAAAAGTCATAGTATAGCATGTCGTCAAAAATCCCTCTAAAAAGTCATAGTATAGCATGTCGTCCAAAATCGCTCAAAAACGTCATAGTATAGCATGTCGTCCAAAATGGCTCAAAAAAGTCATAGTATGGCATGTCGTCCAAAATCGTTCAAAAAAGTCATAGTGTAGTATGTCGTCAAAAATCCCTCAAAAAAGTCATAGTACAGCATGTCGTCCAAAATCCCTCTGAAACATCATAGTACAGCATGTCGTCCAAAATCAGTCAAAAAAGTTATAGTATAGTATGTCGACAAAATTGGCTCAAAAACATCATAGTATAGCATGTCGTAAAAAAAATCCCTCAAAAAAGTCATAGTATAGTATGTCGTCCAAAATCCCTCTGAAACGTCATGGTATAGCATGTCGTCCAAAATCCCTCTAAAAAGTCATAGTATAGCATGTCGTCCAAAATCCCTCTGAAACATCATAGTATAGCATGTCGTCCAAAATCGGTCAAAAAAGTCATAGTACAGCATGTCGTCCAAAATCCCTCAAAAACGTCATAGTATAGCATGTCGTCCAAAATCCCTCTAAAAAGTCATAGTATAGCATGTCGTCCAAAATCCCTCAAAAACGTCATAGTATAGCATGTCGTCCAAAATCCCTCTGAAACGTCATCGTACAGCATGTCGTCCAAAATCCTTCAAAAACGTCATAGTATAGCATGTCGTCAAAAATCCCTCAAAAAAGTCATAGCATACTATGTCGTCCAAAATCGATCAAAAAAGTCATAGTATAGCATGTCGTCCAAAATGGGTCAAAAAAGTCATAGTACAGCATGTCGACAAAATTGGCTCAAAAACATCATAGTATAGTATGTCGTCAAAAATCCCTCAAAAAAGTCATAGTATAGTATGTCGTCCAAAATCCCTCTGAAACGTCATAGTATAGCATGTCGTCCAAAATCCCTCTAAAAAGTCATAGTATAGCATGTCGTCCAAAATCCCTCTGAAAAGTCATAGTATAGCATGTCGTCCAAAATCCCTCTGAAACATCATAGTATAGCATGTCGTCCAAAATCGGTCAAAAAAGTCATAGTATAGCATGTCGTCAAAAATCCCTCAAAAAAGTCATAGCATACTATGTCGTCCAAAATCGATCAAAAAAGTCATAGTATAGCATGTCGTCCAAAATGGGTCAAAAAAGTCATAGTACAGCATGTCGACAAAATTGGCTCAAAAACATCATAGTATAGTATGTCGTCAAAAATCCCTCAAAAAAGTCATAGTATAGTATGTCGTCCAAAATCCCTCTGAAACGTCATAGTATAGCATGTCGTCCAAAATCCCTCTAAAAAGTCATAGTATAGCATGTCGTCCAAAATCCCTCTAAAAAGTCATAGTATAGCATGTCGTCCAAAATCCCTCTGAAACATCATAGTATAGCATGTCGTCCAAAATCGGTCAAAAAAGTCATAGTATAGTATGTCGTCCAAAATGGCTCAAAAACGTCATAGTACAGCATGTCGTCCAAAATGGCTCAAAAAAGTCATAGTATGGCATGTCGTCCAAAATCGGTCAAAAAAGTCATAGTACAGCATGTCGTCCAAAATGGCTCAAAAAAGTCATAGTATGGCATGTCGTCAAAAATCCCTCAAAAAAGTCATAGCATACTATGTCGTCCAAAATCGATCAAAAAAGTCATAGTATAGCATGTCGTCCAAAATGGGTCAAAAAAGTCATAGTACAGCATGTCGACAAAATTGGCTCAAAAACATCATAGTATAGTATGTCGTCAAAAATCCCTCAAAAAAGTCATAGTATAGTATGTCGTCCAAAATCCCTCTGAAACGTCATAGTATAGCATGTCGTCCAAAATCCCTCTAAAAAGTCATAGTATAGCATGTCGTCCAAAATCCCTCTAAAAAGTCATAGTATAGCATGTCGTCCAAAATCCCTCTGAAACATCATAGTATAGCATGTCGTCCAAAATCGGTCAAAAAAGTCATAGTATAGTATGTCGTCCAAAATGGCTCAAAAACGTCATAGTACAGCATGTCGTCCAAAATGGCTCAAAAAAGTCATAGTATGGCATGTCGTCCAAAATCGGTCAAAAAAGTCATTGTACAGCATGTCGTCCAAAATCCCTCTAAAAAGTCATAGTATAGCATGTCGTCCAAAATCCCTCTGAAACATCATAGTATAGCATGTCGTCCAAAATCGGTCAAAAAAGTCATAGTATAGCATGTCGTCCAAAATCACTCAAAAACATCATAGTATAGCATGTCGTCCAAAATCACTCAAAAACATCATAATATAGTATGTCGTCAAAAATCCCTCAAAAAAGTCATAGTATAGTATGTCGTCCAAAATGACTCAAAAACGTCATAGTATAGTATGTCGTCCAAAATGGCTCAAAAACGTCATAGTATAGCATGTCGTCCAAAATCGGTCAAAAAAGTCATAGTATAGTATGTCGTCAAAGATCCCTCAAAAAAGTCATAGCATACTATGTCGTCCAAAATCGATCAAAAAAGTCATAGTATAGCATGTCGTCCAAAATCGGTCAAAAAAGTCATAGTACAGCATGTCGTCCAAAATCCCTCTGAAACATCATAGTATAGCATGTCGTCCAAAATCGGTCAAAAAAGTCATAGTACAGCATGTCGTCCAAAATCCCTCAAAAACGTCATAGTATAGCATGTCGTCCAAAATCAGTCAAAAAAGTTATAGTATAGTATGTCGACAAAATTGGCTCAAAAAAGTCATAGTATAGTATGTCGTCCACAATCCCTCTGAAACGTCATAGTATAGCATGTCGTCCAAAATCCCTCTGAAACATCATAGTATAGCATGTCGTCCAAAATCCCTCAAAAACGTCATAGTATAGCATGTCGTCCAAAATCAGTCAAAAAAGTTATAGTATAGTATGTCGACAAAATTGGCTCAAAAACATCATAGTATAGTATGTCGACAAAATTGGCTCAAAAAAGTCATAGTATAGTATGTCGTCCAAAATCCCTCTGAAACATCATAGTATAGCATGTCGTCCAAAATCGGTCAAAAAAGTCATAGTATAGCATGTCGTCCAAAATCACTCAAAAACATCATAGTATAGCATGTCGTCCAAAATCCCTCTGAAACGTCACAGTATAGCATGTCGTCAAAAATTGGTCAAAAAAGTCACAGTATAGCATGTCGTCCAAAATTGGTCAAAAAAGTCATAGTATAGCATGTCGTCCAAAATTGGTCAAAAAAGTCATAGTATAGCATGTCGTCCAAAATGACTCAAAAACGTCACAGTATAGCATGTCGTCAAAAATTGGTCAAAAAAGTCACAGTATAGCATGTCGTCCAAAATTGGTCAAAAAAGTCATAGTATAGCATGTCGTCCAAAATGACTCAAAAACGTCACAGTATAGCATGTCGTCAAAAATTGGTCAAAAAAGTCACAGTATAGCATGTCGTCCAAAATTGGTCAAAAAAGTCACAGTATAGCATGTTGTCCAAAATTGGTCAAAAAAGTCATAGTATAGCATGTCGTCCAAAATCCCTCTGAAACGTCACAGTATAGCATGTCGTCAAAAATTGGTCAAAAAAGTCACAGTATAGCATGTCGTCCAAAATTGGTCAAAAAAGTCATAGTATAGCATGTCGTCCAAAATGACTCAAAAACGTCACAGTATAGCATGTCGTCAAAAATTGGTCAAAAAAGTCACAGTATAGCATGTCGTCCAAAATTGGTCAAAAAAGTCATAGTATAGCATGTCGTCCAAAATGACTCAAAAACGTCATAGTATAGCATGTTGTCCAAAATCCCTCAAAAACGTCATAGTATAGTATGTCGACAAAATTGGCTCAAAAACGTCATAGTATAGTATGTCGTCCAAAATCGGTCAAAAATGTCATAGTACAGTATGTCGTCCAAAATCGGTCAAAAAAGTAATAGTACAGCATGTCGTCCAAAATCCCTCAAAAACGTCATAGTATAGTATGTCGTCCAAAATGTCTCAAAAAAAGTCATAGTATAGTATGTCGTCCAAAATCACTTAAAAAAGTCATAGCATAGCATGTCGTCCAAAATGACTCAAAAACATCATAGTATAGTATGTAGTCAAAAGTCACTCAAAAACGTCATAGTATAGTATGTCGTCCAAAATCACTTAAAAAAGTCATAGTATAGTATGTCGTCCAAAATGACTCAAAAACATCATAGTATAGTATGTCGTCCAAAATGACTCAAAAACGTCATAGTATAGTATGTCGTCCAAAATGACTCAAAAACATCATAGTATAGCATGTCGTCCAAAATCACTCAAAAACATCATAGTATAGCATGTCGTCCAAAATCACTCAAAAACATCATAATATAGTATGTCGTCAAAAATCCCTCAAAAAAGTCATAGTATAGTATGTCGTCCAACATGACTCAAAAACGTCATAGTATAGTATGTCGTCCAAAATGGCTCAAAAACGTCATAGTATAGCATGTCGTCCAAAATCGGTCAAAAAAGTCATAGTATAGTATGTCGTCAAAGATCCCTCAAAAAAGTCATAGCATACTATGTCGTCCAAAATCGATCAAAAAAGTCATAGTATAGCATGTCGTCCAAAATCGGTCAAAAAAGTCATAGTACAGCATGTCGTCCAAAATCCCTCAAAAACGTCATCGTATAGCATGTCGTCCAAAATCGGTCAAAAAAGTCATAGTATAGCATGTCGTCCAAAATGACTCAAAAACGTCACAGTATAGCATGTCGTCAAAAATTGGTCAAAAAAGTCACAGTATAGCATGTCGTCCAAAATTGGTCAAAAAAGTCATAGTATAGCATGTCGTCCAAAATGACTCAAAAACGTCATAGTATAGCATGTTGTCCAAAATCCCTCAAAAACGTCATAGTATAGTATGTCGACAAAATTGGCTCAAAAACGTCATAGTATAGTATGTCGTCCAAAATCGGTCAAAAATGTCATAGTACAGTATGTCGTCCAAAATCGGTCAAAAAAGTAATAGTACAGCATGTCGTCCAAAATCCCTCAAAAACGTCATAGTATAGTATGTCGTCCAAAATGTCTCAAAAAAAGTCATAGTATAGTATGTCGTCCAAAATCACTTAAAAAAGTCATAGCATAGCATGTCGTCCAAAATGACTCAAAAACATCATAGTATAGTATGTAGTCAAAAGTCACTCAAAAACGTCATAGTATAGTATGTAGTCAAAAGTCACTCAAAAACGTCATAGTATAGTATGTCGTCCAAAATCACTCAAAAAATTCATAGTATAGTATGTCGTCCAAAATCACTCAAAAACGTCATAGTATAGTATGTCGTCCAAAATGACTCAAAAACATCATAGTATAGCATGTCGTCCAAAATCACTCAAAAACATCATAGTATAGCATGTCGTCCAAAATCACTCAAAAACATCATAATATAGTATGTCGTCAAAAATCCCTCAAAAAAGTCATAGTATAGTATGTCGTCCAACATGACTCAAAAACGTCATAGTATAGTATGTCGTCCAAAATGGCTCAAAAACGTCATAGTATAGCATGTCGTCCAAAATCGGTCAAAAAAGTCATAGTATAGTATGTCGTCAAAGATCCCTCAAAAAAGTCATAGCATACTATGTCGTCCAAAATCGATCAAAAAAGTCATAGTATAGCATGTCGTCCAAAATCGGTCAAAAAAGTCATAGTACAGCATGTCGTCCAAAATCCCTCAAAAACGTCATCGTATAGCATGTCGTCCAAAATCGGTCAAAAAAGTCATAGTACAGCATGTCGTCCAAAATCCCTCAAAAACGTCATAGTATAGCATGTCGTCCAAAATCAGTCAAAAAAGTTATAGTATAGTATGTCGACAAAATTGGCTCAAAAACATCATAGTATAGTATGTCGACAAAATTGGCTCAAAAAAGTCATAGTATAGTATGTCGTCCAAAATCCCTCTGAAACATCATAGTATAGCATGTCGTCCAAAATCGGTCAAAAAAGTCATAGTATAGCATGTCGTCCAAAATCACTCAAAAACATCATAGTATAGCATGTCGTCCAAAATCCCTCTGAAACGTCACAGTATAGCATGTCGTCAAAAATTGGTCAAAAAAGTCACAGTATAGCATGTCGTCCAAAATTGGTCAAAAAAGTCATAGTATAGCATGTCGTCAAAAATTGGTCAAAAAAGTCACAGTATAGCATGTCGTCCAAAATTGGTCAAAAAAGTCATAGTATAGCATGTCGTCCAAAATGACTCAAAAACGTCACAGTATAGCATGTCGTCAAAAATTGGTCAAAAAAGTCACAGTATAGCATGTCGTCAAAAATTGGTCAAAAAAGTCACAGTATAGCATGTTGTCCAAAATTGGTCAAAAAAGTCATAGTATAGCATGTCGTCCAAAATCCCTCTGAAACGTCACAGTATAGCATGTCGTCCAAAATTGGTCAAAAAAGTCACAGTATAGCATGTCGTCCAAAATGACTCAAAAACGTCACAGTATAGCATGTCGTCAAAAATTGGTCAAAAAAGTCACAGTATAGCATGTCGTCCAAAATTGGTCAAAAAAGTCACAGTATAGCATGTCGTCCAAAATGACTCAAAAACGTCAAAGTATAGCATGTTGTCCAAAATCCCTCAAAAACGTCATAGTATAGTATGTCGACAAAATTGGCTCAAAAACGTCATAGTATAGTATGTCGTCCAAAATCGGTCAAAAATGTCATAGTACAGTATGTCGTCCAAAATCGGTCAAAAAAGTAATAGTACAGCATGTCGTCCAAAATCCCTCAAAAACGTCATAGTATAGTATGTCGTCCAAAATGTCTCAAAAAAAGTCATAGTATAGTATGTCGTCCAAAATCACTTAAAAAAGTCATAGCATAGCATGTCGTCCAAAATGACTCAAAAACATCATAGTATAGTATGTAGTCAAAAGTCACTCAAAAACGTCATAGTATAGTATGTCGTCCAAAATCACTTAAAAAAGTCATAGTATAGTATGTCGTCCAAAATGACTCAAAAACATCATAGTATAGTATGTAGTCAAAAGTCACTCAAAAACGTCATAGTATAGTATGTCGTCCAAAATCACTCAAAAAATTCATAGTATAGTATGTCGTCCAAAATCACTCAAAAGCGTCATAGTATAGTATGTCGTCCAAAATGGTTGAAAAACGTCATAGTATAGTATGTCGTCCAAAAATGCTCAAAAATGTCATAGTATAGTATGTCGTCCAAAATGTCTCAAAAACGTCATAGTATAGTATGTCGTCCAAAATCACTCAAAAAATTCATAGTATAGTATGTCGTCCAAAATCACTCAAAAGCGTCATAGTATAGTATGTCGTCCAAAATGGTTGAAAAACGTCATAGTATAGTATGTCGTCCAAAAATGCTCAAAAATGTCATAGTATAGTATGTCGTCCAAAATGTCTCAAAAACGTCATGGTATAGTATGTCGTCCAAAATCACTCAAAAAAGTCATAGTGTAGTATGTCGACAAAATTGGCTCAAAAACGTCATAGTATAGTATGTCGTCCAAAATCACTCAAAAAAGTCATAGTGTAGTATGTCGACAAAATTGGCTCAAAAACGTCATAGTATAGTATGTCGTCCAAAATGGCTCAATGTCCTGCTCTTATTTCTTCTCATAGTGGCTTGTGCATTCCTCTTGTAAGGTGTTTAAACATAGCAGTGTGTTCCAGTATATGGTGTGTGAATGTATGTATGAATCCCACCTTGAGCAGTCTAGCGTGGTAAACGTTGTCCTCCTCGTTGTCTCCTCTCTGTTTGTCCACCTGGTATCTCTCACAGGCTCGGATCAGCTCGTTTGGGTCGTACAGCAGCGCCGGATCCAGAGTGTGGCCGTTGATCAGACTCACCAGGTATTCCCTGTAGTGCTTCCTGCAGCCGCAAACGCACAACTTACTGTTAGAGGGCAACTTAAACAACGTGTGGAGACAAGAACTTCAACTCCCTGAAGCCCAAAACCCACCAGCAGGTTTGAAAAACATGCCGTCTTTAAAAATAGCCAAAATTACAGCATTTATCAGTACAGTAACAGTAAGAGGCTCCCCCTGGTGGAACAAACAGGTACCACAGCTAGTCTACGGTTCATGTTCTGACATGCACGACCTTCTTTTTCTTTCTTATTGGTTCAATCATTAATGGAAATTAACTCAGTCATAATTAATAATTAACATCCCTGGTACTGAACAGATGTTAATTTCTACTTTTTATAGTAAAAAAAATCAATACAAATCAACATTTTGCTTCTAACAATTTGTTGCCATGGCGATATGACGATATATGCTCACTCATATAGCGGTCTACAACAACCTACAGCTGACACAAAGTCATGTTTACCTGTTGTTACCTCCGCCAAGGAGGTTATGTGATGGCGTTGGTTTGTTTGTTTGTTTGTTTGTGTGCAAAATAACAAAAAAAATCATGGATGGATTTGGATGAAATTTTCAGGAAATGTGTGAAATGGGACAAGGAACAAATGATGAAATTCTGGGACTGATCCGGATCACCGTCTGGATCCAGGATTGTTTTTAATCTAAGTGTAACTGGGTGGTTAATTAAATGCAGTTTACTCTAAAAGCCACCAGAGGGCACTCTTGTTTTTGGGGTAACCCCCTCTGACCACATGACATTTTGGGTCTCCACGCGACAGACAGCGACAATGACGGAGTTCTCTTTCCTTCCTGAGCGACATACGCACGGTTGGGCCGGCATTCTTATCTCCGGTTGTCTAAGAAGCTGGGAGGCTGTTAGGAGCTGCCGCGCTAGAGGCCGCGCCTGTTCATTAGGTCGGATGGGGTGAAGGCCGCATTGTTGGTAGGACATTTGAACTGTATGTAATTACATTTGTATCTGACAGCTGCTTTAAATCATGTTTTTTAGAGTCATGGAGGTTGTATTTGTTCTCAAAGCTTCACTTTAAGTAAATAACATGCAGTTCTTTTGCAGATTTATCTCTATGAGTGGGACATAATCCCAGTCTGACTATAAAAATGTTGATTTTAGTGGCTTTAATTTGTTCATTATTCTCAAAGCTTGAACTTAATTTCTTCCTAAACCTTGATGTTTCGTTCAGCTGTAGACTGACCTGGAAATCCCTTCCTAATAAAGGACAGACAGGAGACGAGTTGCTCAACACGTTCAGCTTCGAAACATCTGTACCGAGTTAAATCTTTCACTCCGTCTCATAAACTGACTCGACTCCCAACGTGAGTAACTTTATCTAAATTTACTGCCGGATGATGAAAAACAGGCCATGAGGAAAGAATAAACACGGAGAACATGCAGATTCTTCCTGAACATTTAAAACTCAGTTGGGACCAAAGAAGAACTGCAGTGTAGTTTATGATTAATGTTTGCATTTCCTGTATTAAATCAGCTTTTTAAACTTCTTTTACACCTAGCGCTCTCCAAGAAACCACATTTTAAGGGACTATAACTGATATTTAGGACAGACAACGTGACAGAGTGACAGGAATCCCTCATAGCAGGTAAATCTGCAGCATTATATTAACTTCCAGCTCATTTTTAAGCTCTCCGGTGAATTCTCAGCGCTGTTTTAAGAGGAAAAGCTCAGGCATAGATCTGCTGGTGAACACAGAGGAGCGTTTAGCAGCTCAAGAGTCAGATATTTCCCTCAGGAGACCAAAAAATGTGCAGAAAATGGGGTGAATCCAGCACTTAAACATGGCTGCAAACCGCTGCCGATGAGTCTGTAAATGCTAAATGTGTTGTTTTGGCCCTTAAAGTGGAAACAAACAGAGTTTTTGCAGGTTTAAAGAAGGATTCATAAAGACTGGTTAACATTCTGGCTCCTTTCCCTCCTGGAAATCAAAAACTTTACCCAGTTTTTTTGCAAACTAAGTCTCCAAAAGGCTCCTTGGCTGCTGCAAAAGTGCGACTACTACTTCAGCCCCAAAGTTTAGTCACATTTCTAGACGTTTTTTTTTTAAGCGGCAGCAGATTTTGCGATGATTCACGCGCGGTTTGTCCGTGATTCACGGCTCGGTTACTCACTCGCAGAGCCCGGCTTGTCCTGGCTGTGTTTGGATTCCGCACGGCGAGTCCGGCTGGCCTCCTTCGTCTTTCTGCTCCATCACGCCGCAAGCATCTGCATTAGAAGGAACGATAAACAAAAGGTACTTGAACACTTTTCTAACTTCTGTCTACATTCCAGGTTTATCCGAGAACCCCGGCAACAACAAAAAGTGAATATTTACATCTTATATTTTCTGTTTCCTTTACTGCAATAACCAAAAACCTGTCTTACCTGTCTGAGTTCCATTGGAGGGATCTGTGTTGAAGTCCACACCGCTCCTCTGAGGGGACAAACCAAGAAAAGTGCTTTTAATTTACAACCTTTTTTTTTAAACCGCTGTTAGACTCAAACTAATGCGCATCAGTGCTGCCAGACCTCACGATAGAAAAAAGCAACGAGCTCTATGGAAACAAGCCCAGTGGGGCAACGGGTTAAGCGCTGAGCTGCCGATCGGAAGGTCGGCGGATCGAGCCCTGACTGCGGCCGCTGTTGGGCCCCTGAGGAAGGCGCTTAACCGTCGCTGCACTTGTCAAAATACTTGTTGGTCAACCGCCGATTCTCTCCAAGTGTCCGAATCGCAAAACCTGATATGATGTTCGAAAAGCTTGTTAATTCCGCAAAAAGTACACCATTTGTCAGACAGGCTGATAGCCATATAGCTAGCTGAGTTTGGGGGACAGTGGTGGTGCAACGGTTAAGTCTAGGGATGCACGATAATATCGGTCAATATTGGCAACTATGACGTCATTCCGATAATTAAAAAATCAGCCGATAAAACGACCCGATAATAATAAAGACTTCCAATCTTGGGTTTTTCCCGTTGGTCTGTGTGTTGTGGTTTGTCCTCATACCTGGCTCCTCAACCCCTCCCCTCCCCGACGGTACTGTCGCATGTTTGTGATGTCATAAAACTGCGCGGGCAGAGAAGTCGTTTCTGCAGCCGCTGGCCTCACCACCTCCCATCCCCACCCCAACCTCCCCTGCTATCCCTCCCTCCCTCCTTCCTCTTCCCCACTCCCAACCCAACCGGTCGAGGCAGATGGCCGCCCTCCCTGAGCCTGGTTCTGTCGGAGGTTTTTCCCTCCCCTTCCCTACTATAGGGGGTTTTTGGTTCCTTCCCACCGTCGCTGACTGCTGCAAAAAGGGAATCCAAAAGCAACTTTGGATTGTTGGGTTTTCTGTTTCCTGTTCTTTCTTACAATGTTTAGCGCTATGTGACGACTTGTGTTGTAAATATGCGCTATATAAATAAAATTGAATTGAATTGAATTGAACTGAAGTTTCACTAGGACTGGTCCCGAATATTGGAATATCCGAATATTTGTTCGTTGTGGTGGTATTCGGATAATAATTTTGATACTCAAAAAGTCGTGCGCGCCGACGAACGCCACCAAGTGTTGCCGAGGTTCTAGTACGCCGCTGAGGCTCTAGAACGCCGCGGTGGTTGTAGTAGCGGACCTGACAACTCCGGTGTCACGCTCCGTTGCGCAATCGGTTGACATTATCGGTTATCGGCTGCAAGAAGTATAAAATTGTCGGTTATCGGAATCGGTTGAAATTGGCATTATCGTGCATCCCTAGTGAAGTCCCTGGGCTGCTGATCAGAAGGTAAGAGGATCGAACCCCAATGCGGCCACTGTTGGGCCCCTTAGCAAGGCGCTTAACCCTCCCTGCTCCGAAACCTTGCTTTCCCTCCACCTACTGGACTCCACATTATCGTCCCCCATGGTTGTTGTTTTTTGTTCCTACTTGAACACAGAATACAGACGTCTGCCATGTATTAATGACGTATAGATCGGATAAATGCGACCTGGCCGTTCGGACAGAAGCCGCATGTCAACAGATCAGATACAAATCAGATTTAGGACCACATATCCAAGTGTCCTGGGTCGCTTTGAAAAAATCAGATCTGTGTTGTTCAGACTGTCATGTAAAGATCAGATCCAGGTCGCATAGGGGGGCAAGAAAATCAGATCTGGGTCACCTTAGCCTGCAGCCTGAACATAGCCTAAGCGACTACACTGTAAAAAACAAGCCCAAAAACCCGCGACTGATGAGATGTGCAAGCGACTTTACAGAAAAACAAGCCCAAAGTCGCCTATAGTGAGCAGACTTGGCAACACTGGTGAGCATGCAATTAGAATCAAAACAAACCATTGCGTTAAAGTGTCAAATACATCCTCTTATTTAAACACAGAAAGTCACACAGACTCTAAATACTCATCTGCAGCAAGTAGAAGATGTGATAAATCAGGAACAAAACCAGTCTTTGTTAGTCGTTAATAAGGTGGAAAGTGGTTTTCAAGTCTCCTGGTGACCCTGTGTTCCGTGTTCGAAACAAAACACTGGTTTCATTTACTTTTCGGACAACATTTGATCACAGATTTGAAACGCTGCAATCACAAGGCTGCATCCTCAACAAGACGGCCCTGTTTCCTGATCAATAACGTCCAAAGAGTTTGACCAACGTCCTCCAAGTCTTCCTACTTTTGCCGTTTTACCTGCAGCAGCGCCTGCAGCCTGCTGGGCTCCCAGTCTCTGAGATAGAAGAGGCAGTCTCGGGGGTGGTGGGCGTGGAGGCCGTTGTAGCTGCACTGAGGCGTCTTACACACCGTCTGCAACACAGGAAACAACAACAACAACAGACCACAAAGACGAGGTTTTAGTGACGTCGGAACGACACAGCATGAGGCTGCATCCTTTCCAGGAATAACTGGTGTGATTCTACGAAAGATTTACACCCTCAGATCACATCCGACTGAGCTAAGTTAGCAATTGATTTGATAATTCAGCCGTTTTTCAAGCACGAAAGGCAAAAAATCTGATAGATTTAAGTCCTTAAATCTCAGAAAAAGCAGATTTTCTCAGTTTTGCATCATAGTAAAATGAGTATCTTTAGGTTTTGGATGGTTGGTTGAGCAAAACAAGGCATTAGCTGGCTTTACTAGGCCTGAGAAAAGCACTTTATTGATCTAAAAAATGAGTTAAACATTATTAAACGATTAAAATAATGTGATGATTTGTGCTTTTATTTGGTAAATCGAGTGTTTTGGTGTTTCTTGATGGCTGATCAGACAAAACAGGACGTGTAATGACATCAATCTGGGCTCTGAAGTTATAATTTTTATCAATTTTCAAAAACAATTATCGATTGATCGACAGGAAAATAATCAGCAGCTACTTCAATAGTCGAGAAATCATTTCAGTTGTTATTGTGAAAGTCAGGGAAGGTGTAATTAATCATCTAAATAATCATCTTTAGCTGCGGCTTTAACTAAAACCTTCACAATTATATACGTTTTAATTGTTATGAGCACCTCCAGATGGGTTAAAGGTTTGTTTCACTGTCTGAATGTTGATCCCAGTGCATGTTGCAGAAGTTAGAAGGTCGGAAATGCACAATAAAGTGCCGCTAAAGTCAAATGTATTGTGTTTTCCTGGACTGTCGATGCTGGTATTTGTGGACTACGTGAAGAAAAAGGGCTTAGGCTTAGCCAGGTATGAGGGTATTGGGCGTAATGTGGAGCTGAGTTGTGTTCACTCAGGAGCTTCCGTTCAGCCCGAGCTCACCTTGTGGTAGGGGTTGTTGCAGCCGCTGCAGAACTGGTACCGGCACTGGGAGCAGCTGAAGTGCATGCAGCCGCCTTTGGTCAGAGCGTACTGGAACCTGCAGTGGGGGCACGCTGCGAGGGGAACAACAAACACCTGGTGAAGGCACTTAATGCAAATGCAGACAGCTGTAAACTGGGAGGAGCTCAAGGCAGCGCTTCCCTCCACCGTGTTCAGTTTTACAGCTTTGAAATAGTCGGTTTTATCTCTTCTCCACTGCCTCGGACCAGTGAAAGGTGTCATAAACCGGCCGTGGAAAGGTGGAATGAACATTTACATAATTGGATCAAGCGAAAACAACATTTGCAAGTGAAAATCCTGCATTTAGAATCGCTCTCAAGTACAAAAATACTGACAGCACAAGGCTTTACAACCCCCGAAACTCAAGTTCATAGAGGTTGTAAAAATGTAAATAGGTAATTATCTACAGCATGTAGAGTCAATATTGTGTTCTCTCTACTTCTAGCCATGGTTCTCCTGTTTCCATAGAGATGCTGGACGTTAATTATTTTTAATTTATTTATTTAGCTTTTCTGTACATACTAATTTTATTACTTAATTATTTTTATTTATTTAATTTTTTAATATTTGTATTTATTTTTTTATTTTTCTGTACATACATATATTATTATTTAATTATTTTAATTAATTAATTTTTAAATGTATTTTATCCGTACATACATATTTTATTACTAAAGTATTTTTATTTATTTATTTTTTTCTGTACATATATATTTTATTGTTTAATTATTTTTAATTAATTAATTTTTTAATTTTTTCTGTACATTCTTATCTTATTACTTAATTATTTTTAATTAATTAATTTTTAATTTTTTTCTGTACATACTTATTTTATTACTTAATTATTTTATTTATTTAATTTTTTAATATTTGTATTTATTTTTTTTTATTTTTCTGTACATACATATATTATTTTTTAATTATTTTAATTAATTAATTTTTAAATTTATTTTATCTGTACATACATATTTTATTACTTAAGTATTTTTATTTATTTATTTATTTTATGTACATATATATTTTATTACTTAATTATTTTTAATTAATTAATTTTTTTCCCCTGTACATACTTATTTTATTACTTAATTATTTTTATTTATTTATTTATTTATTTATAAAAATGTTTTCTCCCTCTTATATTGCAGTTAAAAATGAGCCCACAGTGAGTAAAGATGTGAAATAGCATCGAAAGCAGCACTACTTACAGAGCCAGAGCTGCAGCTAATGAGAAAATAACTATTTTCTTGATTAATTAAACAGAAAACGGTAAAATTAACCTCCACAGTGCCCTACAAGTCTAAGTACGACCATCAAATTGCTTGTTTTATTCCATTAACAGTCCAAAAATCCAAATATATTCAGAATACCATCACAGAGGACAGAGAAAATCAGTAATTTAGAAGCTCAAAGTGGGAAAAGTTTTGCATTTTTGGACGATTATTAACAAAATATAACCTTTAAGCAGCATTTTAGTGTGAGAAGTGGTCGACATGAAGCTGCTTTTTGTATTCGTCTGCATGTCTGAAGCTTGTAACTCTTCAATTTGTGTGGGGAAGGTGAAAAATTACACTCTATTTTTATTACTGAGGTAGTAGCAGGTGGTAGTATGGTGATATTTAGCCTTTCTGAACCATAATAATGTGGTGGACATAATATTTAGAGATACAACTACAAGCTTTCTGCTGGTTGTAACTCCATTAATTGTCAAATTACCGCAGTGGAGGCGAAGATAGAGTGGAAATAATGTAGTTTAGTAGGACTATTTGAACCTGGAAGTGAAATACTGACAGCAAATTGCTTATTTTGTTCCACTAAACGTCCAAAAATCCAAATATACTCAGAAAAGATCACATAAGACAGAGAAAACCAGTAATTTAGAAGCTCAAAAAATGGAGAAAGTTTAGAATTAGCAGTTGTTTCTAATTGTATTAGAGGATTATTATTAAAAGGCAACCTTTAAGCAGCATTTTAATAAAATAGTGGCGCATATGAAGCTGCTTTTTATACTCATGTGCTTTTGTGAAGCTTGCAAATGTTCATTTTTTTGTGGAAAAGGTGATAATTTGTCGTAACAAGTGGTAGTTTTGTGCACCGGGCTGCATGTTCCTAATATTTTGCCTCCCTGGGGTGTACAAAATATGAGAAAAATACATTTGCAACCTCACTGAGAGTAAAAACTGAACTGCACAGGTGTTCAAAACTCCATTAATGGTCGAATTACCGCAGTGGAGACGAAGATAAAGTGGAAATAATGTAGTTTAGTAGGAATGTTTGAACCTGGAAGTGTAAATACTAACAAAAAATTGCTTATTTTGTTCCACTAACAGTCCAAAAATCAAAATATATAACATCAGAAGCAGGGTTTCCCCCAGTGCTTTATAAGCCTGGCGGGCCGCCAGGCTTTCCTTGCCCCCCCGCCAGGCTAAGCGTCACTTGTATATTTATTGTAAATAGTTTTTTTGTGCACCAAAACAGTGATAGCAAAGACGATGTACAGAGCTTCTGATGATACGATTGAAAGCGCAATGGCGACATTTTATGGTCGATACGTGAACTTTTGTCCGAAGTCGGAGGAGCACTAGAGGAGACGATGAGACGCTCGTTCACCTCCAGGCCAAGGGGAGTTCATCCCCGGTGAGCCGACCGAGCCGCGGCTCCATGATGAGGCAGAGCCAGTGGAGTTAGCACTGATGTTAGCACGTCGTTGGAGCAGCCTTCTGTTAGCCGCGATGGTAAACATCGAACTAGTGGATTTAATCCAAAATGGTTTGCTGACCCTAAATTTAGCGGATGGCTCTACCACAGTGGTTCTCAACTGGTGGGTCGCGAAGCCATTTTTAGAGGGTCGCAGAAGCAAAAAAGTAGTGGTATAAAGTCTTTTATTTTAAAGGACGCATTTCTTATGACACAGTTTGCTTTCAATAGCAGGATATTTAGTGGTGGTGACACCAGTAGTTGCCCACTATTAACCTCTAGATTTGGCTCTGCCAGCTTATTGGAGAAATTTATGCTAAAACATACAAAAAATAAACCAAGGTGTGCTGAGAATCTGTCCAAATGGGCCAAAATATGCCCCAAACTTGGCAAAAGCGTCCAAATATACCAAAATGAGCACAAAATAAGCCACAATTTTCCCAAGCTGTATCAAAATGTGTTGAGACTACACCCAAATAAACTTTAATTTGTTAACACTAACAGCAAACTTCAACAGTTTGGGTCACGACCGTTATTAATAGAGACATAGTGGGTCCTGAGGCTGGACCAGTTGAGAACCACTGATCTACCAGACCCAGTATGGTAAACCCAGATGGATTGATGCACTGATCCAACCTGAACCATGTGCAGCAATAAGTAGTAGAGGTCACACAGCACAGCAGACCTGTTCAGCCTCTGAGTTCCCTGGTTTTAACCCTTGGTCATGTTTGCATTTTTTAATTTATGTTAATTTATTTTACTTTTAAATGTGACCAGCAACGGCTTGTTTTAAGATTCACTAGGATTTAACTTAAGTGAAAACAATTGATATTGTTTATTTTAATTGTATTTTTTGTGTTTGTTAAAACCTTATTTCAAGATTGTGCTTTTTTGTCAGACTCTATAAATATTGTTAATAAATGGCTTATAATAACAAATAATAATCTGAATTTTAAAATTCTTGCCAACTTTTTTTTTTTTTAAACGAAAACACAGTGGGCGACCGGTGGGCTTCTCTACCACCGGGCTTAGCAAGTTTTCTGGGGGAAACCCTGCAGAAGCCTCAAAATAGACGAAATACAGCAGTAATCGCTCTTCATAATTGTATTATTGCATCATTATTGCTCAGACATAACCTTTAATCTGTATTTTTATACAATACTGGCTGATATAAAGCTGCTTTTTGTCCTTGTTTATGTGGGAAAAGTGAAAATCCCACTTTATTTTCATCACTGAGGTAGTAGCAGGTGGTAATATGGTGCAATAAATTATAAAATGTTCCTAATATTTTATAGATTTAGTGACAATAATGTGGTTCAGTGGGGTTTTTTAAACCTGTGCAACCTAAAATCCAACAAAGAGGCCTTTCAGAACAGAAGAGGACAACAAACTGAGGTGGGACTGGAGGTTTTCCCGGCCCAGACTCACTGATGCCGTTGTCCCTCAGGTACCCGGCCAGACCCTGCCTCTGGTACTCCGGGTCGTTCTCCCTCTTCCACTGCTGGAACTGCTCGCAGGTCACGTCCTGGTGCTGGGGCTCCCACTGAGAACACACAGAGAGCTCGTGAGCCCGCTGAGGCGCCGCCAGGGCTCCAAGGCCGAGCCGCCTCCCTCGTTTTTGAGATAAGGCAGCTGTGCATGATGGGAAACGGGGATCGTACTCACAGGCTTCTTGCACTGAGCGCAGAAGCTCTTGCGGCAGGAGGGGCAGGTGACCTTCAGCTGGTCTCCGTCGTTGATAAAGCCGGAGGTGCACTGATTAAAGCAGGGAAAAGGCTGCATTTTAGATTCTTTCCCACATGTTTCCAGAGTTTCACGTTCATTAAGGAGTTTTTGTTCATTTTCACTGTAAAAGTCAACATAAAGGGAATTATTAAAAAGGAAAATGCTAATAAAGGCAGCAAGTAACTGATTCCATAACATAAGTTTACTAAAAGACAATAAACGGTTTGTAAAACATTTCTGCACTGGCTTCTATATTTATTTATATTCTATTTTTTGTGTACATATGTATTCTATTACTTAATCATTTTTTATCTTTTATCTTTTGATTTATTTTTTTACATACTTATTTTATTACTTAATTATTTTTATTTTTGTATTTTTTGTATTTTTAATTATTTTTTTCTGTACATACTTATTTTATTACTTAAATATTTTTATTGATTAATTTTTTTTATGTATTTTTTCTGTACATATATATTTTATTACTTAATTATTTTTATTTAATAAATTAATTAATTTTTTCTGTACATACTTATTTTATTACTTAATTATTTTTATTTATTATTTTTTTTAATGTTTGTATTTATTTTTTAATTTTTTTGTACATACATATTTTATTACTTAATTATTTTAATTAATTAATTTTTTTTCAATTTTTTGTACACACTTATTTTATTACCTAAATATTTTTATTTATTTAATTTTTAATTTTTTAATTTTTAATTTTTTCTGTACATATATATTTTATTACTTAATTATTTTTAATTAATTCATTCATTTTTTTAAAAAAATTCTGTACATACTTATTTTATTACTTAATTGTTTTTATTTATTTAATTTTTTAATATTTGTATTTATTTTTTAAAAATGTTTTCTGTACATATATGATTTGTTAGTTAATTATTTTAATTAATTAAATTGTTTTATTTATTTTTTCTTTACATACTTATTTTATTACTTAATTATTTTTAATGTTCAATTTTTAAACCCATCACTTAGTATTGACCTGCTGCAGTTTAATTTAATCAAATATAAATATGATGATTAAAACACAGGTTAAAAATTGATGCTGTTATTCCAGATTTTTCTTTTTATCATTGAATTACTGCAAAACCAGAAATGTGTTTTAGCATCTCAAAGACGTAAAATGTGTTGTTTTTTATCATCATAAATTGATCAAACAGCTTGAAACTGTTTATTCCTGTTTTTAAACAAACAGACCCACTGATTTAAGGTCCACGTATGAATTTTACTTAACAAATCAGCGTTTCCTCCTCCAGATTTACACTCACAGTGAACTCAGGCACCATAAATAACTACGGGGAAGTAAGAATTAAAAGCTGGCATGTAAATTATAGGCGGAGGAGGAAATCAGATTGTGGAATCTGATTACGCGACGAGGGGAGGAGGAACTCACATGATAACACCACAGGAACTTGGGGTCCTTCATCAGAGCGTGCTCGGTCAGCTTCTTGTGGAACAACTCGTAGACGTCGTTCTCCAGACAGTCCCTCAGCTGGAAGAAACAAGAAATAAAACCAGTTTGTAGAGAAAATGTAGCGCATAATTCAGACTATTACATCCCTCAACATGCTGTAGCTGATTTCTTGTGTTTGCATCCCAGTTATGGAACTAAACTCCTGTTAAACTTCAATTTGTAACAGAAAACTCTCACATTTCCTCAGTCTGAGTAAACAAAACTGTAAAAACATGTTTTAAAAATCCACTTTTTAGGACATTTATTCATTTCCAGGAAGGATTGTTTTGATTTCTTTGAAGCTTTTTGAAGGGAACGTCTTCACATCCATTGAAAACACATTAAAAATTAAAGATGTCTTATTTCTCCTTCGTTATTAGAACATTCTTTTTAGTTTTCAGCGGCTTTAACTGTCAGGTTAATGTCTGCATGGTGGTGATTTCAAGGTTTTATGTGTCTGTATGGACCATCATGACCACCTGCATAATACTGTGTTGGTCCCCCTTAAATGCTCTGAACCATTGGACATGAACAAGAGGACCTCTCAGGGTGTCCTATGGGGTCTGGAACCAGGACCAGGGCACTGGATCCTTTGGCTACTCTGGCTTGTGTCAATCCAACTTGTTCCACTGCATCCTGTTGATGCTTGATCAGAATGAGGTGTAGGAAGTCTGGAGGTCAAATCAACATGTTGGACCATTGTCATGTTCCTCAACATGTTCCTGATTGGTTGATGTTGTTTCCATGTGGTGGGGGGCATTTTCATCCAGTGACATTTGGGATTTCCATTTACATGAGGGAGTGTGTTTGTTGTGGGACAATGTTTATTTGAGTGTCTAAGTCTCGTCAAGGTTTTCCATCAGAACACCACATGGTATCAATATCAGTCCCTCCAGGAAACAATTAACGCTAATTCAACCAATCTCCATGAATTCTGCGCGACCTTGCAATTTTGTCCAATCACCATGACTTTTCTGCCATTTTGTCCCGCCTCCCGTGAGTTCCACCAATCCCAGCAGTCCCCAGTAATGCACGTACGTCACCGGATTCACTTCCTTGTTTATGGTTTGAAGATACAGATGCAACAAAAACTACTGCAGAACAATCCCCTGATGTTCTTCACCGAAGCGGAGCTAAACTGTTTTCACCCCGTGGAATATTGAGGTGGAACACAAACCAAAACCATCCACTGACAAACACTTTTCTACCGTAAACATATCAGGAGAATGGGTGAAACCAGCGGACCACAGACCAGACAAACCACCGTGATGAAGCTGCTGCATCCAGATCTGTGGCAGCACTGAAACAATGAAGGTCAGTTAGATTCATTAACTGACGTGACGAGCTGTGAGCGTGTGTGTGTGAACACGCGTGTGCCAGGATGTGAAATTAACTTTTTAAACTTTTAAACTTTTTAATGAATTATACAAAACAAAGAAAAAAATGCAACTTTTTAGAAATTTTTTACCGTCTCCTGCAATTTTATCGCAACAAATACGCTTAAAACATCACAACTTTATAGAAAAGCTGCCGCAAATTCAGGCATTTTAGGGGCAACAATCTGGAAAAATGCCTGGAAATCCTGGAGGGACTGGAATATGATCCATGTTATTCACTTCACCTGTCAGTGGTCATGATGTTGGGGCAATTTCAGGTCAATGAAGGTTATAAATTTGCGTAAAAGCAAACCCTTCTTGATGATTCGGTGTATTAGTTTGATCAGAGTCAGTTCTGGATGCTGCTAACATTAACTTTCACCAACAAAACCTCAACCTTCCTCCTCTTCTCTCCTACACTCGTCAGATTTATCACCACATTCCCCCGTTCTGTTCTGTTCTCTCTCGGCTCACTTGTATATCCAGCGTTGAGAAGTAGCTGTCCAGCTGCTCGGGGTCGTTGATGTCCGGCTCGCCGCAGACGGGGCAGACCATGTCTCGGATGTGCTTGTCTCTGACGGCGATGGTGAAGTGCTGCCGGAAACACTCGTGGCAGACCGAGCACTGGCAGGACGTCAGCGACTGCATCTGGAGGCAGGAGAGGGGGAAGAGACAGGCCTCAGCAGCTGCATGGGTTTAATGATCTGGACGGCTTCTGTCGGATCTAATCAGCGCTTGAGCTTCAGCAGACTCCAGTAATTCAATTAAACTGCAGCTGTAATGAACATCAGCTCAACTGAATAATAGATTATCATAGATTTAGACGCAAACAACCGACAGAAAAACTGATTAATCCTAGAAACCGGCTCGTATTCAGGCGTCACCTCGAAGCACGAACCCTAAAATTCAAACACCTGCAGCCATTTTAAAATACGAGCAGCATCAACAGCACACGCAACGAAATAGGGGCTTCTTTTCTGTCGTCTAAGGGGGCAAACACCTGTATTTTTAATCCTTCTTTGGTAAAAAGAGCGAATATGAAGGCTTTAATTGGGAATCTGGTCATAGCAAACTCATTTTTGTCGGTATTTATGTATTTATTGTGACATTATTTAACATATTGAAGCTGCTAGAATTAAAAACAACCCGTTTTTATGTTGATTTTCTTTGCAACCTAATGTTTATTTGCTTTTTCAAGACGACACGAGCAACAAAACAGAACATATCATCCATTTTCTGTCTTTTTTTAATACATTTTACCACTGTTTTGGCATGTTACACTTAAATGATCGACTGTGATGTTCGTGTTAAACAGTCCGTGTCGATAGGACGCCTCATTTCCTGCTTTTCAGACTGTTTTTTTAGGTCTGTCTGAGCTGCTGCAGCAACTGGTTTACGTGAGGCCTTCAGGGAACATCGGTAAATTGTGTACAGTAGTCCCTCGCCATATCACGGTTCACTTTAGTATATGAAATTCGTAGCGTACAGCAGATGAGTCGACGCACGTATGGAAAACTCAGCTACTTCCTCTTGAGCTGGTCGGTCTCTGATTGATCGGCGGTGATGGAAGCCAGCCAGAACCTTTGGTCCCACACGGTGAGAGTTTACTGGAAATGACCGTCAGAGAACCGGTGACAGTCTGTAGGATTACCGTAACGTCACCATCAGTTTCCAGGTAGGTAGGCAGCCGGACGTCCTCGGTGTCGGTGTGTTTAAAGTCTTTCCCAAGTGGGCGTTTTCACTGCGTCGCTAGTTCCATTATTGGACACGGCTGTAGAAGCTCCTCTAGATGGAAGGTTTAAGAGTGTAGGAAGTGTTCATAAAGGTTTGGGGAGGGTTTATAAAGCCTTAAATATATATAAGGTGGCTACTTCGCGGATTTCTGGAGCCTAACCCCAGCGATAGACGAGGAATCACTGTACGTGAGGCGTTCAGGGAACATCGGTAACTTGCATACACACAAGAAAAATACAGAAATACTAAACAGAGAACTGCTGCTTGCAGTCTACATTCTTAAAAAGGACTTCCTTTTTTGCTAAGGGCAGTTCGGTCCCTGTACGACCGGAGCAGGAGTCTGGTTCGCATTTTCGCTTATTTCTCGCCTCGGATGTTTTCAGAAACACATTTCGCCGAACTGTCATCGTGATAAAAGGGAAGCAAGCCGAGCAAGGGAAAGTGTCGTCCAATCAGATGCAGCCAATGTTTGACCAACCGTAGGGGGTGAATCCTGTGTTTAGCATCAAGCATCCAATGTTGGGAAGCAGCAACGTAAACTCAACCTTTTATATTTGGGTTTTAGCGTCTTAAAGTTAAATTATTGATGGTGGACGCTGCCGACTGACCTTGCTGCGAGGGAAGATGCTGAAACAACAGGGGCACTCGTTGTTGAGCAGACGCCTGATGAAATCCTTGTCGTGCGACTCCTTCACGGCCTGAACCACGTCCTCCAGGGAGTAGGTGACGCCCGGCTCCTGCAGCAGCGACAGGACGAGCTCGCAGCGCCCCCAGCTGGGCAGGTCGTACAGCGCCAGCAGCCGCCTGCACATCCTCTGAGGGGGGCGACAGGGAAACGACGAACACATAAACACCACGGTTGGTTTTCCAAAACGTACAAACGCGACGCGCCGCGCGGTCCGACCTGCTTGTCCGGGTGTTTGGGATCGATGGGCGGCTCCGGCTGGTCGGTCCAGATGCGCTGGTGGAAGGGCTCCAGGACGGGGCGCTGCAGCAGAGACAGGGCCCCCTTCACCTCGCCTCCACTCTGCCTCAGGGCCTCCTCACACTGGGAGGCATCTCTGAAGCCCAGGGAGTGGAGCTCCTTCATCTGAACATAGGAGGGACGGAAAAGCACTGATAAATGTCAGATAGCACTGAATAATGTGCAACAACATGAACAGAACTCCATTACTGTTTACTACACTACACTGCATACTTACATTTTACTTTTTAGCCTTTTTCCACTCATGTTTACATATTCAGGACATATTTCTCTACTTATTTTTATCTGTTTATTTATTGCACTGCTTAAATTTCTAAGACTTCAAATGGGAAAAGTATTTCTGATTCCTGAAATGTCTGTCAAATATTTTCACCGTCAGTTGTTTGTTTTTTGATAAACTGGTCAGCTGTTTGGTCGATAGCATGTCAGAAAATGGTGAAAAATGTCAATTAAAGTACAAAATAATGTCCTCAAACGTCTTGTTTCATCCACAACCCAACAATTTCCAATTTACTGCCATAAACGAGGAAAGAAACCAGAAAAAAACTGCATATTTAATCAGCTGGAATCAGAGAATTTAGATTTTTTTTTGTTTAAAAAGTTGCTGCCATAGACTGCAGACTTTTCTACACTATTGTTTGTGAACTTTAGGCTCTAAATGTTTGGTTTTAGACTTTATTTAACATGATTTGTGGCATTTTTTCCCATTAGATTCCATCTAAAGCATCGGAAAATGGTGAAAAATGTCAATTAAAGCACAAAATAACGTCCTCAAACATCTTGTTTTCTCCACAACCCAAATATTTCCAATTTACTGCCATAAAGGATGAAAGAAACCAGAAAAAAATGCATATTTAAGCAGCTGGAATCAGTGAATTTAGACTTATTTTTGTTTAAAAAGTTGCTGCCATAGGTTGTAGACAACGCTACAGTGAAGTTTCTGATGTTTACGTTGTTTTTGTTGTGTTTTAGACTTTATTTAACATGATTTGTGGCATTTTTTACCATTAGATTCCATTTAAAGCATCAGAAAATGGTGAAAAATGTCAATAAAAGCACAAAATGACGTCTTGTTTCATCCACAACCCAAAGATTTCCAATTTACTGTCATAAAGGAGGAAAGAAACTAGAAAAATATGCATATTTAAGCAGCTGGAATCAGCGAATTTAGACTTTATTTTGTTTAAAAAGTTGCTGCCATAGGTTGTAGACAACGCTACAGTAAAGTTTCTGATGTTTAGGTTGTTTATGTTTGGTTTTAGACTTTATTTAACATGATCTGTGGCATTTTTACCATCACATTTTATCTAAAGCATCAAAAAATGGTGAAAAATGTCAATTAAAGCACAAAATGACGTCTTGTTTCATCCACAACCCAACAATTTTCAATTTACTGCCATAAAGGAGGAAAGAAACTAGAAAAAACTGCATATTTAATCAGCTGAAATCAGAGAATTTAGACTTTTTTTGTTTAAAAAGTTGCTGCCATAGACTGTAGACTTTGCTGCAGTATAGTTTCTCATGTTTAGATTGTATATTTTTTGTTTTAGACTTTATTTAACATGACTTATGGCATTTTTCTACGATTGTCGATCAGTTGTTTGGCTTCTAAAGCATCAGAAAATGGTGAAAAATGTTAATAAAAGCACAAAATAACATCCTCAAATGTCTTGTTTCATCCACAACCCAACAATTTCCAATTTACTGCCATAAAGTAGTAAAGAAACCAGAAAAAAACTGCATATTTAAGCAGCTGAAATAAGTGAATTTGGACTTTTTCTGGCAGATGACGTCCTCACACGTCGTATTTTGTCCACAGCCCCCCTTAGAAATGTTCCGTTTGCCGTCACAGAGGAGGAAGGAAACCAGGAAATGCTCACATTTGCACGTTTTACACTTGCACTTCTCGTGTCTCTGCATTGTTTTACCTGCTCTGTGCTCTACCTGGATTATTTTACCAGCTTGAACAGCTTCGGTATTGATTTATTCTGAGCACTGGGAGGTTCTTATGCACTATTTTTTTCCATTTCTGCATCAGTTTGTAGCGGAAATGTCTTTGTTTATGTCAAGTAAAGCACAAGTTTCAACCCTCAGCATGTCATTTATGTTTTAACGCAGTGACACGCTCACGTCCTGCAACCTCTACCTCATAAAAGCTTCCTCAGGATGGAGTTTCGACTCTTTAACCAGAGTCCAGAGGTTTGTTCAAGGCTGCTGCATCATCCCACCCAAAGCAAACATCCTCTGAGTTATCTATCAGGGTCAGAGACTCTCAGGAGACGTCCCGGTTTGAGCTGCTTGCTGGGACTCGGCGCCACCTTGTGTTTGCTCCACGCATGAATGAAGACAGAACTACTTCCTCTTGCGGCGGCAGGCAAATTAAAACCAATGTGTTTCGTCAGCCGCTGCACGTGTTCAGACTTGTTTTACCAACCGTTCCTCATTGATTTGCATAATAAAGCTTTTAAAGCATCATGAAACCACTGTGACCACTGTTTTCTGACACTTCCTTGCAGCTCTTGGTGGATCAATACTGCGTTTCCTTCTTACTGTTTTAATATTTAGAGATAAAGTAGCTCGAATTATCACATCCGCAGCTTCTGCCAAGCAAATTTGACACTGTTTAAGCTTCGATGCATCATATTTACATCACATTTACACACTTCACACCTGCTTTTCTCATGTCTCTGAATTATTTCACCTGCTTTGTGTCTTCCATTATAACCAATCCAGTCATTTTAACCAATTTAAACAGCTTTCTAGGACCAACTAAACTCAGATAATTACGTTTTTCATCTGCAAAAAGTGACAGCAGCCACTAAATTGTAACTGAAATGCATCAAAATGACTTAAATTCACTCCTGGAGGTTATATTTTAAGTTTTACAGCTCATTTTATGATTGCAAAACACATTATTTCTCTATTTCATGCGTAAAACCCAACCGTAAATCATGTTAATTACAGTTTAAACAAAGATATTAAACACACAAAGCACATAATGTCTACTGTAGTGTTGTTTCTAATCGATAATCCAGGACTGAAACTACAATTATCTTCTCGATTAATCGATCAGCTGCGTGGTTGGAAAATTGGGAAAATTGTCGATCAGAACCCTAAATTACCGATTTTTTTCTTTGTCAACCCGAAATCTGAGCATCTCTGACAACCCAAAGATGACAGAGGAGGAAATAAACCAGAAAATATTAACATGCAGACATTTTACGCCTGCTTTTCTCATGTCTCCCAATTATTTTACCTGCTCTTTGTCTGCCATCATCACCAACCCAGTTATTTTAATCAGTTTAAAAAGCTTTCTAGGACCAATTCAACTCATATAACGCAGTTTTCCACCTGTTAAAAAGCGACTGCAGCGACTGAAATGCATCAAAATGACTGGATTTCATTCCTGAGGGTTATATTTTAAAGAGTAGAGCTGATAACAGACGAGAAAAAGATCAGAAATATTCAATTTTAAGAAGCTCAAATCCGAAAATTTGGACTTTTTTTCTTAAAAAATGACTCAAACTGATGAATTGAGTCGGCGATTAATTGACTAATTACCTCCACCAAGGAGGTTATGTGATGGCCTGCGTTTGTTTGTTTGTTTGTTTGTGTTCGAAAAGTCATGGACGGATTTGGATGATCCGGATCACCGTCTGGATCCAGGATTTTTTTTAATCTAAGTGTAACCAGGTGGACAATTAAATGCGGTTTACTCTAAAAGCCACCAGAGGGCACTCTTGTTTTTGGGGTAACCCCCTCTGACCACATGACATTTTGGGTCTCCACGCGACAGACAGCGACAGTGACGGACTTCTCTTTCCTTCCTGAGCGACATACGCACGGTTGGGCCGGCATTCTTATCTCCGGTTGTCTAAGAAGCTGGGAGGCTGTTAGGAGCTGCCGCGCTAGAGGCCGCGCCTGTTCATTAGGTCGGATGGGTTGAAGGCCGCATTGTCGGTAGGACATTTGAACTGTATGTAATTACATTTATACAAAATTATACAAAATACGTGAATTGGGAGATTGTGTTGGGGGTGGACTGAAGCTCCTTGGCGGAGGTATGAGCTCTCTGAAGGCTTACTTAATACTTAATACTACTATTAATAATAGTAAAGGGGAAACTCCTTTGCATTTGACCCATCCTATTCAAAGTTAACCTTAACTATACATACTCGGAGCAGTCAGGGGTTAAGGGTCTTGCTCAAGGGCCCACAGTGGTGGTGACTGGGGCATGCGATCGCTCTCACTTCCCACTTCAACATCTTGCCAGTCTGGGGGCTCGAACCGGCGACCCACTTCGCTTCACAAACCACTAGGCCACCACTGCCCCCACCCTGTATACTAAGCGACTTTCCCTACCTTGACCTGTCGATCTCTCAGCAGCTGTCTCACTGCCCTGTCGGTGTCGCCTCCTGCTGCCAGCCAGGCCAGCTTGGCTTCGGCCCTGGAGAGCTTCACGCCGTCGCCGGCCGGGCCGCTCCGCCCCGCCTCGCCTCCGTCTCGCTCCACCTCCGGCTGCGTCCCCCCGGCCCTGTAGTTCAGCTGGACGGAGGCGGCCATGGCGCAGATCTCATCCAGCAGGTGCGGCAGCTCCGACGCCAGCCAGTCGCAGGGGTTGACGTTGCTGCCGCCGCACACGCACAGGGCGGCGTACACCTCCTCCGGGCTGACGTCTCGCTTCTCAGCTTCCTGGGGGTAAAAACACAGAACAAATCTTATGTATTGTTTTATTTCCAAACACCGAAAAGGTCACTCTGTCTAAAAACACCAAGAAATCTAAGCTTAAAATTGCAATTAGTCAATCAAACTGAACATTTTGGGGGTTTTAACCTGTTAATTGGACAAAGTAACACATCCGATGAGGCCTTCTGAAGTTCATGTTTGACTATTTATAAAATAGCCGTTAGTTGCGGCGCTACTTCCAGACGTTTTAGAGTCGGGCTGCTGTTTAAATTTAGTGGTTTTACTATGTAGAAAACCTTTCAGGATAACGATAAGTGAATTTACTGCACTGTTTAGCAGCTTCTAAGGCTTCAACTGCCACAAATAAAACAGGTTTAATGATAAATCTACTTAACTACTTTGCTAAAAGTGCAAAAAACATGTGAAGAAACCCAAATATATTCAATTTCCAGTGATATAAAACTGAAAAGAGCAGAAACTTCAGCTCTTCTTGTTGATAAATTGCTCAAAACAAATAAAATATCCACTTAATTATCTACGCTACAATCTGCATGGCTACTCTGATTATTGACAACAAGCAGAAATGCTAAGAATTAAATGGCAGCGGCTTTTTCTCCATTTCATATCATGGCCACATAAATCTGTTTTGAGCAAATTAAGCTTAATAATTAACTGATAATTTGAGGTAATAATCTGCAGATTTAATAATTCTTTTGCTTTGACTAATGCACGAGTTGACAACCCATAATTCATCTGCTAATTTCTTATTAAAAATTACATCAAAAAGGGAAAAGCAACATTTGAAATCTCCGCACTCGTATCTGGTGGATCAGCGTGAGTCCGTCCTCCCTCATCGTGTTCTGCCTCTTCAGCTCCACGTTGACTCTGGGCTTCGGCTGAGGCCTCGCGCTCTGCTGAGGCTGACTCTTGACGCCGGACGGCGGTGGCGTTGGCTGCTGCTGCTGCAGAGACTGAGGCAGAGACGCTCCTGAAGAGTCTTTACAGGACAGGTTGCACATCTCGCAGACCAGCGAGGGCTTGGAGTTAACGTAGGTGCAGAACTGGCAGGTCCACTGAGGGAAGAAGAAAGGAAAAAGGCACGTTAGATGAATGTATTAAGGATGTATGATACTGTATGTCTTAACACAAACCCTACAACAAAGCTACCCCAGATTAGGGGTGTAACGGCACACCTATTCCTACACTACTAAGAATGGCCGATGTACAGAACTGTTTTAACTGTGAACCTCGTAGTGTCCACAGTTGTATCGGACCTCCTCTGTCTCACAGTTATACAGTATTGCGGAACTAAAAACAAGCAGGAGTTTCCAGGGGAACACAGGATGTGACGGACCGTTTGTTCTGTGATAAGCCCATCTCAGGGTTCTGCGATTTTCTCCGGTTAGTCGCCTTGATGACTCCGGCTACCGAGGGCAGGTCCGGCAATTTCTGTGCTCCGGATATACAGACGACTTTACTAGAGTCCAAAAAATACACCCTAGTAAAGTCGTCTGTCCGTCTGTCCATCTGTTTCCCCCTCCCCTCCATACACCATCCATCTGTATGGCGATTGCCGTTGAGTTCAGTACATTAAAGAGTCCACCCCTGTTCCCCACCACACAGTTCAGTCCAATCCAGACAACTAAACTACAGTCCAGAACTCCATCCCGGGTTTTACCACGGATCTTTGAACACAAACCAAAACAAGAAACCTGGTCCCGTATTCACGAAGCATCCTGAGGCTAAAAGTAGCTCTTAGTGACGTCATTCTTAGAAAAATCTTAGAATTTCTCGAGTTCTAAGATTTTTCTAAGAATGTTCCCTTGGTAAGATAAAAGTTATTCACAAAGTGTCTCAGGCCTTAAGAGAGCTCCTAAGGTGAGAAACTGTTAGGAGGAGGGAGGAGGACTTTTAAGAAGCCTAAGAGTGTCTTAAACAGACAAGATGGCAGAAAGACGGAGAGGAAGGGGAGATATTCTCTGTACGATAAATGACAGTGATTTAAAAACACGCTACCGACTCAATCGTGCAGAAATAATGTTTGAGTTTACTGTCCCACCCAGCGCAGTAACACCTGAGATGAAAGTCATCGCAGCATTGTGATACCTGTCCACAGGTAAAATGCACCAATGTAGCAGTGAAGACTTGGGTCTGTGACAACCATCTGTCAGCAGAGAGACCAGTCAGACCAGTACAGCCTCGAATCGTTGCGCAATTTATTAATTTCAATCTCCGCTCTCTGGGATTGCAGCTCGTACCAGAGCTTCTCACAGCATCACAGGACCATTAATCCACCATTAATATCAAACACATGAAGCAGTAAAATGACCAGCATGGACAGTAAACATAACAATAAGCACATCAATATAATCGGCATGTTAATGAGGTATGTTCAAACATTTGAAGTTGTGTCACAACTAATTTAATTTTGTCGAGTTTCATCATCATGACATAAAATTAATGTCACGATTTCACATTTCTGAATACAGTCCAGGTTATATGATGGTTGATTTTACTGTCCATCATTACTAGAAGCACAGAGCGTATTTTTCTTTTGTCCCTCCCCCTTTTTGTACCAACCAATCACAGCCTTTAGACTGCGTCACACCTAGCAACAGGGTCAACCACACCTCCTCACTAAGATCAAAGTTTCTGTTCCCTCCTTGCTCAGAGTTGCTCTCAGAAACTTCCTGAATCACTCTAAAGCTCAGATTCCTTGCTGGGAGTTTTAAGGCTAAGTTAGAAGCTCTCTTAGAGGACTCGGGCCCTGGTTAATAAGCCAGGTGAATAGCGTCTCTTAGCGCCGTCAAACAACGTAATAGTGATAATATTTACAGTGCTCACGCCGGTTTTCACATTACTAGGGACAGTCAGTCAGCTGGTAAAGGTCAGGACTGCAGCGTCGCCTTCACTCTACACTGGTAAGTCCCAGGAATTATTCCATCCTCCGTCACTCCAGCGGCTAAAGATCCAAGAGGCTACCCAACGGCTGTAGAGCAAGGACTTAAAAACGCATTCGGATGCCTCAATAAGACTCCGGTGACTCTCCCATGGGCGTCTCTGAGACATCCTCGTATCTTTCCTGTTCAAACTTCGCGGATATCTGGAAAGTTGTGATGGTTTATTGCATGATTGTGGTGGTAACTGCAGTCGCTACAAGGCACCATCTAACTATCCACCAACAAACTATGAAAAAACTAATGTTTTGGATTAATTATGAGCAGTTTTTTTCCCATTTTTCCCCTTAACTGAGAACCGAACCGTGATCTTTGTGTACCGTTACACCCATAGACATATATACGTAGACGCCGCGTTGACTGCTGCTGCCGATTGGAGCCGACGTGCCTACGCGGCGGCCATCTTGGTACAGTGCCACTCGCCCCTACAGTGCATTACGTCTATAGAGGAATGACATGTCTGCACTATAAAAGTGATCATAAATCCATCAGTTGTCAACATATATTGTTTGTTACAAACGTCAGACATGGAGGACGGACAGGCAGACATAAATAGAACAAAAGCATCCAAGCATCCTGTGTCAAAGCTAAATGTGTGACGTTTTTAACAAACCAAACCGTTTGGAAATCGGTGGAAAATTCAGTGAATAATTCTACTTTAAGATTGTGGAGTACCTCTTACCTCCATAGACTTACATTCACTCCCACCCTCTGCTAGCCCTGTACCAAGATGGCGGAGCTTTAGGCACGTCCCTCCACAGTCAATGCGGCGTCTACGTATATATGTCTATGGTTACACCCCCACCCCAGATACATTTCACTATTAGACTCTCAGCATTGTGCATTTCATTACAGCTCAGACGTCTCATTCAGGGGTAAAACTCAGCAAAGCAAAGCCTAAGAAGAGAAGGAAACTTAACAAACCAGCGGTGGGACAAACCTTGGTTCCGGAGTCGGACAGCACCGGGGCGACGGGCGGCCGAGTGGCCAGACGGGGGCGCTCACACACCTCACAGAGGATGCTGCTGCCTTGATTCATCACCGTGCAGCTTTTGCAACGCCACTCTGAGGGATCGGACACAACTCAGTCAGACCGCCGCTCATCACTTCGTATCCCAGGAGCACGTCTTTACGCAAAAAGGTCATTTTTTACCAGGTGAATTCGGCTAAAAAACTTCCTTTTTAACTATTTTATTCATCTGTTTGGCTCTTTAGTCTAATTATGTCACAGTTATAGAGACACTTCTTCTATTATTATCTTACTACAACAAAAAAGCGACTCATTTTTTAAGAGTAATTTTGATTTAATGGTCGATATTTAGCTAAAAACGTCATTTTTACACAGCTCAATCAGGGTTTAAAAGCAACGAGCTCCGTAACATTTAGCGCAAAGTTGTATTTTTACGTTTTCAGGCATTTCTTAACTGCTTTATTCACTTACTGTTGTTTTTACCACATCAAATAATCCAACTTTACAACAGTAGCTGCCTCATTTCCAGGAGTAATTATGATTTACTGCTCAATATTTAGTCAAAAACATAATTTTTGCCCAGTTAAATTAGGCTTAAAGACGAATAAGCGACTTAACATCTCATGCAAAGTTGTACTTTTTAGTTTTTAGTTATTTTTTAACTACTTTATTCACCTATTTGGCTCTTTAGCCTTATCATGTCACTGTTTTTATAGCAGTCTTTTTACATTTTTACAACAATAACCGCTTCATTTCCAGGAGTAATTCTGATTTAATGCTCAATATTCAGTTAAAAAGGTCATTTTGATGCAGCTCAATTAGGGTTAAAAACTAATAAGCTTCATAATACGTCATGCAAAGTTGTATTTTTTAGTTTTAGTAGATTTCACCTCGTCAAATAATCCATCTTTACAACAATAACTGCTTCAGTAAAGCTCAATATTTAGCCAAAAAGGTCGTATTTATTGAGCTGAACTAGGCTGAAACACTAATGAGCTCCTTAACATTTAGTGCAAGGTTGTATTTTTTAATTTTCAGGTATTTTTTAACGACTTTCTTCACTCATTTGCCTCTTGTGTCTCATTATACTGCGCTGTGCTTCATTTAGTTGCATTTCCTCTATTTTTACACTAATTAACAGCTACACTGGTGCTTTTATGGTGCTCTTAGTACATCAAATAAACCGTCTTTACACCAATAAGCTCACTCCCTGCTTTCATTATGCTTGTATTTGTGCATTTCTGACTTTAGAGGGGTTTAGAGGAATTAGTTCTGTGTGTTTCTGCAGGGATGAAGTACAATTTAAAGTAATCGCACCAGAGATAGCTGGCAGCCGATCTGCATCTGGCAGATACAGGAAAAAGAAAACAAGCAGAGAAGTTTAAATCTACTACATTAAACCCTACAAAGCTCAAAAGTCCTCAAGTAAATCCAGGAAATCTATCGGTAAATAAAACGGCAATCATCGGTGGTGGAAATCTTGACTTCAGCCAGACTTCGAGGCTGGTTTTAAACACTGCAGAACTTCCTGAGTCTGCAGTCAAGCCTGAAATTATTCACACCCCTGGCAAATTTTCACTTAATGTTACTTTTGTTCAACCAAGCAAGTTTTTTCTTGATTGGAAACGACACAGGCGTCTCCCAGAAGATAATAGGACGATGTACAAGAGGCATCACTGTGGAAAAAATATCTCTCAGCTTTTATTTACAATTGAACAAAAAGCGGCATGTCCAGAATTATTCATACAAATTGTCACAGTCAATGGGAAAATCCAAAGTTCTACATCATTCCAAATAGTCCAAGCTGTTCTAAAGCATCCTAATTACCCAGCTGTTTTAATCAACTCAATTCTCAAACTCTCTGCAGCTGGTTTGTGGACAGTCATGGCGAAGACAAAGGAGCTCAGTGAGGACAAGTCAGGAAAAGGCTCTAAAGCCACATCTAAATGTTTTCAAGTTCCAGTGGCTGCAGTGCAAAGTATTATTAAAAAATACAGTAGAGCCCACTTAATATCATACCGCTTATTGGAATAGCCCGCATATAGTCATAGAATTTTGAAATCCAAAACCATTTCTTATGTAATTATAGTAAATATGCCCGTTTATAGTCATAGGATAATGTCATAAGCCCGGGTATAGTCGTAGGCAAATGCACAAAATTTGGTCCCAGGAATAGATAATATCATACCCAGTCACGGTATAGCAAGCAACCGATTAATTATCACACATTATTTTGTAATAAATATAGTATTAAACACTTGTTTTCTTTTTTCAAGCAACTTTAATGTAGTTCTATGCCCATTCAAATTAACAAATTGATGACTGAAACAAGTCTCATAGGCCTATAGATCAACACAAATGCTATAATTGCTCTGATATCGCCGCCATTTTGAAGCCCGCATATTAGAATAGCCCGGATATAGTCATAGTTTTGCTTTGCGCGAAGGGTATGATAATAACAGGGCTCTACTGTACAAGAAGTTCCGCACTGTGGAGAATCTCAGAGGACGTGGTCGGAAGCCAAAAGTGACGCGTGTGCTGCCAGGAGGACAGTCAAAGAGGTGAAAAAGAATCCAAGGATCACCATCAAGGCCATCCTGGGGAATCTGGGCTCGACTGCTTGCTCATAGGGAATCCAAAAGCAACCTTGGATTGTTGGGTTTTCTGTTTCCTGTTTTTTCTTCCAATGTTTAGCGCTTTGTGACGACTTGTGTTGTAAATATGCGCTATATAAATAAAACTGAATTGAATTGAATTGCTAGTGGCAACGTCTCAAGGCAGACAGTCCAACGGACACTGCTGGCTTCCAAGGAGGACGCCACGTCTCCAGATAAGGCACACAAAAGCCCGCTTGGCCTTTGCAAAAGCTAATCTGGACAAAAAAGACGACTCTTCTGTTTTGTGGTCAGATGAAACAAAAACCGAATTGTTCGGCCACAATGATGTATCCTTCACTTGGTGTAAAAAAGGGGAAGCCGTCAACCCCACCGTCAAACATGGTGGTGGTAACCGAATGCTTTGGGGGTGTTTTTCAGCCAGTGGACCAGAGAACCTCATCACGGTAAACGGGACCATGAAAAAAGAGCAACACATCAAGATTCTCAACAACAGCATCAGGCAATCTGCAGAGAAACTTCACCTCGGGCACCAGGGGACGTTTCAGCATGACAAAGACCCAAAGCACGCAGCAGAAGTGGCGAAGAAACGGTTAGCGGACAAAAACATTAACGTTTTGCAGCGGCCCGGCTAGAATCCTGACTTGGATCCAGTTGAGAATCTGTGGAGGGAGCTGAAGATCAGGGTGATGGCAATGAGACCATCCAACCTCAAAGAGTCGGAGCTCATCGCTGAAGATGAACGAGCAAAAATACCAGTGGAGACGTGCAAAAAGCTGCTCAGCAATTATAGGAAACGTCCGATTGCTGTAACAGCCAATAAAGGCTTTTATATTGATCACTGAGAAGGGTATGAATAATTCTGGACATGACACTTCTTGTTCAATTGTAAATAAAAGCTGAGAGATATTTTTTTCCACAGTGATGCCTCTTGTACATCGTCCTATTATCTTCTGGGAGACGCCCGTGTCATTTTCAATCAAGAAAAAATTTGCTTGGTTGAACAAAAGTAACATTAAGTCAAAATTTGCACGGGGTATGAATAATTTCAGGCTTGACTGTATATTTGTGGATATAAAGTTCGTCTCACCTGTGTTCGGCGACGAAGGGACCGACGTCGGGTTCTCCTGGGCGGCGGCGGCGGCGGCCGTGGCGAGCCGAGGACGTTCACAGGTCGTGCAGAGGACGGCTCGCATCTCGTTCACCGTGGTGCAGTGGGAGCATTCCCACGGCGACAGAGACGGGCTAAAAAACACGCAAACGAAACAAGGAAACTGAATTAACATCCGAGCTCAGGTTGCTCAAATCCGCTCAAATCATCGGGGACCTTCTGCTCGACCATCTCCGATCTCCTTGGAACTTTTTTGTCATCATAAATATTTAAATTGGCATCTGAAGTTTTACATTATTGCAACAAACACTTCCATAAAAACTGTGTGATCTACAGCAGAATAAAGAGCTCCTCCTCCTCCTCACCTGGACGTCTTGACAGGTGTGACTGTGGTCCTGTTGTGTCCTTTGCGGTCCGGATGCGAGTGAAACAGCAGGTCACAGTTCCGACACAACCTCTGGATGCAGGTGGAGCACTGAGCGTGGACCGCGGAGATGCCGCAGATGGTGCACGTCCCTGCAAACGAGAGGAGAAGTCAGCACGCCTGCTTCGCGGAGCGCTCCCCCCCCCCCGTTGCCGCGATTTTAACGTACCCGGTTTGGTTTTCTGGATCTTGTCCCTCTTGTGGCTGGCCCTGGACGGGTGGCGGTGATAGAGGTCGTCGCAGGCGTCGCAGAACGGCTGGTTGTCGCAGGACGGGCAGAGCAGGGACGAAGCGCCGCCGCACAAGTTGCACTCGCTGGGCGCAGGAGAGGCTGAAGACGAAGGAAAACAAGAAACTGAGAGGGTGTTTGGGTTCCTAGGTGCAACAGACAAGCTTACTTTTAAATAACAGAGGGGTCAACCATGGTACGACGCCCCTGGAGCAGGAAGGGTTAAGGGCCCAACAATGGCCGCATCGGGGTTCAATCCTGTGACCTTCCGATCAGCAGCCCCAAGACTTAACCGTTGTGCCACCACTGCAACAATGGCAGACAATAAAAACAATGGTGCTGCTCAGTGGTTTTAATGTCATTTCAGAGCATCTGTGTGGTTAACTTTTCGCACCGATTAAATCTTGTTATGGGAAACTCCGACCTGAAACTATATTACGAACCTAGTCACAGAATTTGGTTCGTTTACTGTGATTTTGTGCAAGTTTCTGGGTCTGCACAGGGTTGCTGAGGGTCCTTAAAATGTCTCAAATACACATGTGCTCATAGATAAATGGAGCTAACATTGCGGAGGTGTTATTAGCTGGGTCACCACGAGAATTCACAGCACACAATGCTTCTATTTTCACTGGATTTAAATCACGCCCAGTCAAGCTAAGGTCTTGCTCTTTGATGGGAAAAGATTGGACTTGAGAAATGAATACAATAAACAAAAAAGACGCCCTAAAAGCTCGCATTTTCAGATTTCAGTGCCACGCCATGCTGCCTGTATTCTCTGCCGGCGCAGTCTTATGACATCACACACGTGCGACAGTACCGTCAGAGAGGGGAGGGGTTGACAAACCACAACACACAGACCAACGGCAAAAACCAAGATTCCAAGTCTTTATTATTATCGGGTCATTTTTACTCCGCCAAGCAGGTTTTGTGATGGCCGGCGTTGGTTTGTTTGTTTGTTTGTGTTCAAAATAACTCGAAAACTCATGGATGGATTTGGATGAAATTTTCAGGAAATGTTTAAAATGGGACAAGGAACAAATGATGACATTTTGGGACTGATCCGGATCACAATCTGGATCCAGGAATGTTTTTTTAATGTAAGTGTAACCAGTTGGACAATTAAATGCGGTTTACTCTAAAAGCCACCAGAGGGCACTCTTGTTTTTGGGGTAACCCCCTCTGACCACATGACATTTTGGGTCTCCACGCGACAGACAGCGACAGTGACGGAGTTCTCTTTCCTTCCTGAGCGACATACGCACGGTTGGGCCGGCATTCTTATCTCCGGTTGTCTAAGAAGCTGGGAGGCTGTTAGGAGCTGCCGCGCTAGAGGCCGCGCCTGTTCATTAGGTCGGATGGGGTGAAGGCCGCATTGTCGGTAGGACATTTGAACTGTATGTAATTACATTTGTATCTGTAACATTCCATAGAAAATATGTGAACTGGGAGATTGTGTTGGGGGTGGACTGAAGCTCCTTGGTGGAGGTATGAGCTCTCTGAAGGCTTTTCTAGTTTTATTATTGGAATTATTAATCGACTGAGGATCACAGAGAACATTTAACTCCTCGTCTTCTACGACTTGTTCCAACTGTGTGGCATCAAAATAAGAAGAAACCAATTCGGTAAAATGAAGAAGCAGAAGCAAAACCTCAGGTGTGTCAGCAGCTCACCTGTTGCCGGTTTCTGGATTTGCGCCGGGCTCTGAGGAGGTTTAGCTGGAGGAGGCACGACCGGAGGTTTGTCCACCTGCTGCTGCTGCTCCTCTCCGGGTAAAACCACCACGGAGTCACCGACTGGCTTATTCTGAAGGAACCAGAATCACAGTCAACATCTTCACGCTTTCAACATGCAGGAGACAGAAACAGTGAGCTACATGTTCGGTTAAAGTCGTCGATCTACTGTGTTTAATTAACATTTTTCCTTTAGTGTTTCCCTGAAGAAGCTATTTTTATTATTATCAGAGCCACAAATAACAGAAGCGACACTTTAAATTGAAAAAAGAAAAGTCAAACACTGCTGTAAAGCTGCAAATAAAACTCACCCGTCCATTTAATAGCACTCTGCCTCGTTTCTCCCCTGTAATTTTCATTTATTAGAATTAAATGCACTTTTATTGCTGTGGTAGCTGAACTAAGATATGGTTGAGCTGTGTTGTCAGATTGGTGAGACATTCCTCCCCTTTAATTCATCAGAAGTTATTTAGAAATGTGTCAAAACTCATGAAAATACATGTAAAAAAGTGATTTTTTTCAGACTGCAGTGCAAAACAGGAGCTGAAGCTTCACAGAAAACCTGAGCGTGTCCTTCTAATGAGTGCATAAGTGGAAAAAAAACAGGAGGTAAAATGCTCTAATTAACCAAAAAATAATAATAATACATCAAAAAAGAAAAACAGGATCATGAAACTTTAAGTTTGGACCAGCAACGACCTTTTTCACCAGCTTTCCAGACAATCTGCACATGTAAATTTACCTTTTTAATCGATTAATTTAAAGATTATCCTACACTGGGACTTCACTGACTTGTCCAAAAGCAGTGCTGTTATTGTGGTTTTACCAGAAATGAATAATAACGAGAAACACCAGTGTTTTAGCCTCTACTGCCATCTAGTGTACAAACGACGCAGCTGTTTTTATGATTCACACCGATCAGCCTCAACATTAAAACCACTGACAGGTGAAGTGAATAACATGGATCATATTGGTTCTATGTGGTGTTCTGATGGAAAACCTTGATGAGCCAAATAAACATTGTCCCACAACAAACACACTCCCTCATGCTAATGGAAATCCCAAATGTCACTGGAGGAAAATGCACCCCACCACATGGAAACAACATCAACCAATCAGGAACATGTTGAGGAACATGACAATGGTCCAACATGTTGATGTGACCTCCAAACTTCCTACACCCCATTGTGATCAAGCATCAACAGGATGCAGTGGAACAAGTTGGATTGACACAAGCCAGAGTACCCAAAGGATCCAGTGGTTCCAGACCCCATAGGACACCCTGAGAGGTCCTCTGTTCCATGCCCAATGGTTCAGAGGGTTTTGGACCACCTAAGGGGACCAACACAATATTATGAAGGTGGTTCTAATGCTATGCCTCATTGGTGAATGTATATAATAAAAAAACAAAAAACAAAGATGTAACAAAACTTTCAAGCAACGTATAATATAATAAACCAGAGCAACGGACAAACTGACATTTTGACCTGATGATGGTGCTAAAAGTCAGACTTTTACCTAATTCAGCGCTGAGTTTCAAGGTAATCCATCCAAGAGTTAGACAATGAACTAAAGAGTCAAAAGGTCAAACTCATTGTGTTACTGGAGGAAAACACAAGGGTTCACCAAAGTCTGGAAGGGTCATCGTCTGGGGATGAGGCGTCTTAATGGAAATTTCAGTGCAAAACTGTCAAAAACAACCAACATCCTTAGAGCTGCTAGCATGAAAAAAAAGCATCAACCAATCAGGAACATGTTGAGGAACATGACAATGGTCCAACATGTTGATTTGACCTCCAGACTTCCTACAGCCCATTGGGATCAAGCATCAACAGGATGCAGTGGAACAAGTTGGATTGACACAAGCCAGAGTACGCAAAGGATCCAGTGGTTCCAGACCCCATAGGACACCCTGAGAGGTTCTCTTGTCCAATGGTTCAGAGCATTTTGGACCAACACAATATTAGGCAGGTGGTCATAGTGTGATGCCTGATCGGTGTATGAGAATTACCTGGTCTACCTTGAATTTCTCCACCACAGACCTTAACTACACAGCTGAAACTGATGTGCTCTTACATTAAAATTTGCAGCTTTATGTTTGGTACAACACGGCAAAGCGATGACAATACTCGAAGTACAGCGTAAACTTGAAACCACATTGACCGTTTTTCTATTTTTAGGCAGCTAAATGACGTTTTACCGCCGACGTCGTCCGCGATCTGCTGTAAACAATGCAGCGACTGTAGACTCTGAATTAACAACAGCGAAGATCTCGAGACGCAAAACCTGCTGAAAGTGGGTCGAAAATATTCAACATGTCGAGCTAAAATTTCCCAAACATCCTTATAAATATCCATGTTTTTGATGGAACTACCCAAACTAAAACAAACAACACCTCATGTTTGCCTTTTACTAGTAGATTTACATTTATATCATGCATTAATGTGCACAAAAGAGAAACAGGAAGTGCGACCTTTGCAAATAAGTCGTATACGAACGGGCAGATCCAAACACAAGGACAAGATGTACATTTATATTGAGTTTTCCATAGTTGACATAACATTTTTGACTTCAGTGACGCCGTCTGACACAGATTTGAGTTGTACACACCTGCTGGATGACAAATGGGATGATATCTTTGAAGTGTTCTACGTGAGGATGGGTTCCCTAAACAAACGGAGACACAAGAGATGGAACACGGTGAGTCCTTCCCACAGAAGCGGCTGCACACGGACGCCAGCGGCGACGAGAAACAAACAACAAACCTTCACGATCATGTCCACCTCTGTGCGCAGCGTCATGACCTCCAGCGTCACCGCGGAGACTTTATCGGTGTCTGGTTCGGCGACTTCCTCGGGGAAACTGAGGCCGTCCACCTGCTGGTTGGTGTAGCCGTACAGGTACAGGACTCTCCGGCCTCCCTGTGGTTAGAAAACAAGCTTGCAGTCCTTGTTTGTAGCGTTAAACAGTCACCGAAAAGCTTCAAAATTTAACCAAAAAAAGCTGAACTGCGCTGGTTTCTGCTCACCTTGACGGCGTCCACGGTGGTCCTGAAGACGGGGTTGTTGTGCTTGACGCTCCTCCAGTATCTGGGCCTGGCGGGGCTGGTCAGGTTGCAGCCGTACTTCTCCAGGATGCTCAAGGCCTTGACCAGTCTGCTCAAGGACTCCAGGACCTGGTGTGGAGACAACGCTGCTGAATTAGCAATGCTACGAGGGCTATAACCCATAGACATATATACGTAGACGCCGCGTTGACTGCTGCTGCCGATTGGAGCCGACGTGCCTACGCGGCGGCCATCTTGGTACAGTGCCACTCGCCCCTACAGTGCATTACGTCTATAGAGGAATGACATGTCTGCACTATAAAAGTGATCATAAATCCATCAGTTGTCAACATATATTGTTTGTTACAAACGTCAAAATTCAGTGAATAATTCTACTTTAAGATTGTGGAGTACCTCTTACCTCCATAGACTTACATTCACTCCCCCCTCTGCTAGCCCTGTACCAAGATGGCGGAGCTTTAGGCACGTCCCTCCACAGTCAGTGCCGCGTCTACGTATATATGTCTATGCTACAACCGACTCCGTTTATCATTTTAACTCCTCACTGCTGCAGCTGAGGAGAACTTTACCTCCTGCTTGTTGCGACCCGCCGTGTTCTCCTTCAGCATGGCCTCCGCCGTGAAGTGGCGGTATTTCTCCGACAGAGGCAGCGGGATGGCGGCCATCGTCTGGACTTCAGCCTTCACGTCCTGGGCCGAACCCGAGGAGGAGAGCAGCGACTGGGCTCTTCTCCGGACCTCGTCCATCTGGACCGACGCAGGGCTGCTGCTGCCGCTCATCGCTGTCAGGACACAAGAGGTGGGAAAGCAATTAGCGCAATGTGCAATATTTTGAAAGAGCCACAGGTACGAGATGGGAATGTGCTGCAAGTAGCCCAATGTCTAAACTGAATACGTACATTTTTCCACAGACTTGGTATAAAATAAGAAATTAAAATAAAAAATATAAGCCCTAAATTTTAGAGTGGAAGGTAGAAAAAATATCCGACAGAACCAGGTTCAGGGAAGGCAGCCATCTGCCTTGACCAGTTGGGGTGAGGGTGGGAATGAAGCAGGATCGCAAATAAAGAACAAGAAACTAATTAAACTAAATAAAGAAAGCAACAAACTAATAAATAAAAAACAAAAATATATATGTCAGCCAAATAAACGAATACCTAAAGCTACCAATACTAGAAAATAAAAATAATAATAAATAAAAAATTCTAGCTCCTACTATTTATACTTTATACCCTGGAGCTTGTCAAAAAAATCCAAGTCAAACTAATATATTTGTATAAAAATAATGGAAATGTGTCAAGAAATTCATATTTAAACTTTAAAAAAGAATATATAAATCAAAAAATCCAACTCAAACTTATATTTTTATGTATAAATAACGGCAAATTGTCAAAAAATCTATACATAATAAAGAAAATGTATATATAAATCAAAATATCTAACTCAAACTTATATATTTATATATAAACGGTGGCAATGTGTCAAAAAATGTCTTTATAAATCAAAAAAACGCATATATAAATCAAAAAATCCAACTTAAACTTATATTTTTATGTATAAATAACAGCAAAGTGTCAAAAATCTCTATATAAATAAAGAAAATCCATGTATAAATCTAAATATCTAACTTAAACTCATATACTTACATACAAATAATGGCAATGTGTCAGTAGAATCTAACTCAAATTCATATATTTATATATAAATACTGGCAAGAAGTCAAAAAAATCCAATTCAAATTTATAATTTTATATATAAATAATGGCAAAGTGTCAAAAAATGTCTATAAATATAAATAAAATGCATGTATAAACCAAAATATCTCACTCAGACTAATTTATTTTTATATAAATGATGTCAATGTGTTAAAAAATATATATAAATGAAAAAATATGCATATATAAATCAAAAAGTGGAACTCAAACCCATATATTTATATATAAATAATGGCAATGCGTCAAAAAAACTATATGTAAATTAAAAAGTGCATATATAAATCAAAAATCCAACTCAAACTCATTTATTTATATCTAAATAATAGCAAAGCATCAAAAAATCTCTCTATATATAAAAGAAAATGCATGTATAAATGAAAAAACCTAGCTCAAACTAATATATTTATGTATAGATCATGGCAATGTGTCAAAAAAATCTATATATAAATCTAAAAATGTATATATAAATCCAAATATCTAACTCGAACTCATATATTTATATATAAATGGAGGCAAAGTGTTAAAAACTCTCTATACAAATAAAAAAAAACAATATATAAATCCAAATATCTCACTGAAACCCATTTTTTATACATAGCTAAAAAACTGATTTCCCTCCTTTAATTTCACTTTTAATTGCTGCATGACGACATGTTCTGGGAAAGTCCGGACTAATCCTGGTTCCAGGGTCTCGGAGGAAAACAGCTCGTGTCAAACCTCAAACACCGACACCAGCCATGTTTGTCTGCAGCCAAACAAACACCGGCGGCACTTTTCGGTCCGACCTCTCGGTTTGTTCGCGTTAAAGTCACAAACATTAAGCTAGCAGCCGTCAACGTCTCACCGCAGCCGAAAACGAAACTTTACACCGAGCCACGGAGCCGCTCCGTAACTTACCGCCTCCGCTGCTCGGCCTCCGGTCAACGGTCCCGTCGTCGCTCCGCCGCCCGGAGATGAATGTTGACGCTGTCACCGATGTTATTACCGTGTTTTTAACTGACACGACCGGCTGAAGTCTGAGCTTCGCCGAGCTGCTGCTGTCGTCTGGAGCTGCTTCAAAAACGCGGAACTCCCGTTTGAGCTGCACTTCCCGTCCGGTTTTCACATTTCAAAATAAAAGCGGATGTTGAACAAATAAAAGCAGCAGTTTGCAATATTAAAGGTCTCGTTTGGTGGAAATCTATTTTTTGTGTGTGTTTGGGTTAATAATAATAATAATATTAATAATAATAATAATAATAACAACAACAATAATAATAATAATAATAATAATAATAATAATAATAATAATGTAGGGTATTTAACATGACATGGAATAAAATGTAATAAAAAAAGGTGAAGGTCTTTTAAAAAAAATTAGTCAGATAATTTCTTATAGAATACTATATTTTTAGGTTTATATCTATGTATTTGTTTTGTATATTTTAGGTTCTTTATCTTAAAATCTAAGGTAAGGTGTTAAACTCTTAAATTGATCTTTAAAGTCTGTTTAAACTGGTAAAAATAACCGGATTAGTTATAATCTGTCAACAACAACAACAACAATAATAGTAATAATAATAATATATTTAACATAACATAGAATAAAATTTAATTTAAAAAAACACATGTTTTAAAACGTAATTTCTTAATTACTCAGATACTTTGGTACTCAATAGTATATTTTATTATATATATTTTCATATTTATATATCTATTTTGTATATTTTAGGTTCTAAAAATTAATATTTAAGTTAATTTTTAAATTACTCCAATAATTTGGTATAGTATTTTTTTAAAATTTAAGTTAAATCATTAAATTTGCATCATATTATTGAAGGCTGTAACTTTAATATTTAACTTGTTAGATGAATTTGTAATGACAATCTTATTTTCTCTACTGGAAAACAATTCAAATGCTCTATACAAATATTGGTGACTTGACTTTATTGGTAGTTAAACCATCTTTAACTTAAAGTTTTAGTAAGAAAAAAAAAACAAAAAACAGTGTTTATGAGTTCAGAAAAACAGTTTGACTCCCAAATAGTTTTTAAAAATCCAGTATTTGTGTTAAAAACGGAGAAGGAAGTGGCCACAGAGGTTATTTTATTCATTTCAAACGTTTCATGATGCAGGAGCTCCACTTGTTGGCACTACAACTAAAACATGCTGCTTGTATCAGACTCAGTAATATGATGATATAATATAATATTAGTATATGAGGTCAGTGAGGAACGTTACCTTGAAATGGAGCATTTTTTAATTGTGGGATTTACATAGAAGCGAGCGGAAATCCACCTGAGGACAGAAGAAGACAAGTCAAAGTTATTAATCATCATTTTAACAGATTTAAAGCTTAAGTTTTCCTGTTTTTTCTCACTGTTACTTCAGAAAATTCCAAGAACGTACAGGTCTGTCGCTGATCGATTTCTGTTTCTGTTCCCACTAAAGACTTAAATCTTTAAAATCAGCTCACAATGTGTCGTTGTATTAATAAAAACCAGTCTAACTTCACAGCTGGAGGATGCAGGTTTTAACAAACATTACTCAGATATAAACAGAGCTTTTGTTGGATGCAGCTGCAACAATTAATCAATCAATTAATAGGTTTGAGAGAGAAAAGTCAAAAGTACATATTCTCTGGTTTCTTTCCTCTTCTGTGTTTGTAAATTAAACATCTTTGTGGACAAAAGAAAACACTGAAGGACAACATCTGGAAATCAACAGATCGATCAACAATGAAAACAAGTATTGGTTACTGCCCTGGACTAGAGACGGTATTATTAATATCTATAATGAACAAATAAATTAAATAAATAAATATTTTATTTATTTTTAATTAATTCATTGAATTATTTCTTTCTTTAGGTAATCAGTTCAAGAAAGAAATAATTATAGTGGCTGCCTTTGATTATACTATTATTCTCTATAATACTTAAATAAGTAAATAAATAAATAAATAAGTAAATAGACAAATATAAACAAAAATGTAAATAATTATTTTAATTAATTAAATTGTTTCTTTATTTAATTAATTAATGTAAAAAGTAATTATTATTTGCTAGTAGTATATTTATTATTCTCTATAATAATTAATATAATAAATACATTTAAACAAATAAATGTAAACAAAATATTTTATTTATTCCAATTAATTAATCAATCAAGTTATTTCTTTATTTAATTATTCAATTAAGTAAAGAAAGAAATAATTATTAGTTGCTGCCCTGCATTGTACTATTATTCTCTAAAATAATTAAATAAATAAATAAATGTAAATAAATATTTTATTTATTTTAATTAATTTATTAAATTATTTTTCTTTATTTAATTAATTAAGCAAAAAATAATTATTAGTTGCTGCCTTAGATTATGCTATTATTCTCTATAGTAGTTAATTCAATAAATAAATTTAAATAAATAAATTTTTAAAAATAAATAAATAAATGTAAATGATCTATTTATTTATTTTTCATTAATTAAATTATGTCTTTCTTTAATTAATTAATCAAAGAAATAAATAATTATTACTTGCTGCTCTAGATTATACTATTATTCTCTATAATATAATAATATAAATAGATAAATTTAAATAAATGTTTAGTTTTTTCTAATTAACTATAATTAAAAATTCTTTATTTGATTTTTAAATTTATTTTCTATCATTATTTCTAAATTTTAGCCTGCGTGTGTTATCTAAAAATATGCAGTATTTTACTTTAGACTGGGCATAACTTTATTTTCAGAAGGTTTTATGTTCAGAATAATGAAATAATCTCTTTTCTATGGGCAATATTTAAAATATCAAGTCATTTTGATGAAATAAGAACATTTTATTTACGTTTTAGGTGGACATTTACAGTAAATTAAGCTTTTAAGGCTTTTTTAAACCAGTAAAAACATGTGGATTATTTATAGTTTGCAGTAAATAAAGCAGAGACATGAGGAAAGTCGTTTTTCGGACGCCCTACTTTGGGCGGAGGAAGGACACAGTGGGAGGCGCAACAACCGCATCATCCGACCTCGAATCGAAAGTAACGCGAACGAGGAAATAAAAGAATCACACGGGACAGACATCTTGACTCCTGCAGCAGAAGAACTCGTCTGAATCCACTTCAAATCCCAGCGGGTTCATTTTTCCATTTATCTTCAGCTGAAACTAGAAAACTTCGCCTCGTCATGTCGAAGACGTCCACCCTGAAAATCAGCCGCTCCAGCGCGGCTCAGGTGAGTTTACCTGCAGGAGGCTGGATTCAGGGCTGTGAGGAGGGAAACGTCTCTGTTGGAGTGGATTTAATGCAGATTTAGTGTTAAATGTTCAGAAACAGTCGGTTATGAGCGGCAGAGCGGCGGAAAGTCCCTCCGGAGAGGAAAACGAAAGTAAGCTGTGACTCAGCAGCTCGACTTGAACGCTAACAAACTTCTCTTTTTATTTCCTGTCCAGGTGGAAAACTTCCGCCAGGCTCTGTTCCAGCAGGTGAGTTCAGCTCTTCATCATCAGTTCATTATTGCAGCTCCAGCCGTGACTCTCCTCTTCTTCCTCCTTCCAGGCGGAGACTCTGTTCTCCAGCATCATCCCCCAGAAGATCGTGAAGCTCGACAACCTGCTCAAGGTGCGGCTCATGTTTACCCAGTTTACAAGATGCACCTTAAATATTCACATTTTAACTTAAAAATCTACTCCCACAGTTAAAATATCTATAATAACTATGAAAACAATTTATATTTATGCACATATTAATGAAAAAACACATCAAATTGTTCATTTAAAATAAATTAACATAAAATTATACACTTTTACTGTAATTAAATGAGCTAAAAATTAATAAAATATTATTATTTTACAGGTTATTTTCAGCATAAATCATTTATGTGAAGGACTGAAAGATGTGAAATAATTTTTAAGCTGGTATTTTATAGAGACTTCCCCTATTTTGTTAAATTACAGATAATAACTAGTAAAAATCTATATTTATTTACATATGGGTCAACTGGGTCAGTTGTGTTGGTTGAATTAGCAGTTAGCATTAGCATTTAGTAGCTAGCTGAATGGTTGCGTCGACACTGACCACTACCTAAATCATCTACTAAATGGGCCTGGGTCAGCTGAACGTGGTAGTTCTGGTTGGATTAGCAGTTAGCATTAGCAGCTAGCTAAATGTAGCATCTGCACAGGTCGCAACCTGGAGCATCTCCTAAACAGGCCTGGGTCAATTCAATGTGGCAGTGCTGGTTGAATTAGCAGTTAGCATTAGCAGTTAGCTAAATTGTGGCATCAGCACTGGTCGCTACCTGGAGCATCTGCTAAACGGGTCTGGGTCAGTTGAACGTGGTAGTTCTGGTTGGATTAGCAGTTAGCATTAGCAGCTAGCTAAATGTAGCATCGGCACTGGTCACTACCTGGAGCATCTCCTAAACGGGCCTGGGTCAGTTGAACGTTGCAGTGCTGTTTGAATTAGCAGTTAGCATTAGCAGTTAGCTAAATTGTGGCATCGGCACTGGTCACTACCGTCTAATGGCAGCATGTTCAAGGTGAATAGCATCGGCCCTACAATGGAACCCTGTGGAACTCCTTAACTGGTCCTTATTCATGTGGAAGAATCTCTACTGACCTGAGTAAAGTGGAATCTATTAGATAAATCAGAGTTGTGATCTTCTACTTTAAGGCTCGTTAAGCTTTCACCTGTGGTTTCTGCTCTTCATCTTCTTCATGTTCGTCTGTTTTTCTTCCCAGCATGACGCCTTAAACATCACAGACATGGCTTCCCTCCACGCTCCTCTGGACATCCCCATCCCAGACCCTCCTGCCCCAGAGGAGGAGGTGAGACTTATCATTTTTAGACATTTAAACCTTCACTATTTGATGTTTTCTAGAAGATTCGCTGCATAAACAAGCAATTTGGTTCCACTAATGATCCTTTAATGATAAAATGCACGTATTGACAAAGAAATCGATCATGATCAGTGTCAGACGTGGTTTCCTGTTATCGTCTATGCTAACATTAGCTAAGAGGCTCCTTTCCTTCTTCTTCTCCTCTTTCTTCTTTTTCTTCTCCTCCTCCTTCTTCCTCTCCTTCTCCTTCTTTTCCTCCTCTCATCCTCCTACTGCATCCTCTTCTCCTCCCCTCTCCTTCTCCTCCTCTCCCTCCTACTTCTTCTCCCTCTCCTTCTTCCTCTGCTCCTCCTCTTTTTTCCATCTTCTCCTCCTCCCCCCTCCTTCTTCTTCCTCTCCCCCTCCTTCTTCCTCTCCTCCTTCTTCTCATCCTCCTCCTGTTTCATCTTCTTCTTCTCCTCCTCCCCCTCCTCTTTCTCCCTCTCCTTTTCCCTCTTCTTCTTCTTCTCCTCCTCCTTCATCTTCTTTTCCTCCTTCTCCCCTCCTCCTCCTTCCTCTCCTTCTACATCTCCTTGTTCTTCTCCACCTCCTCCTTCCTCTCCCTTTCCTCCTTCTTTTCCTTCTCCCTCTCCTCCTCCTTCATCTTCTCGTCCTCCTCCTACTTCTTCTTCCTCTCCCTCTCCTTCTTCCTTCTTCTCCACCTCCTCCTTTTTCTTTTCCTTCTCCGTCTCCTCTTCCTTCTTTATCTTCTCCTCCTCCTCCTTCATCTTCTTCTCCCTCTCCTTCTTCCTCTGCTCCTCCTCCTTCATCTTCTCCTCCTCCCCCTCCTTCATTCCTTCATCTTTTTCCTCTCCCTCTCCCTCTTGTTCTCCTCCCTCCCTCCCTCCCTCCTCCTCCCCTCTCCTCCTTCTTCTTCATCTGCTTCTTCTCCTCCTTTCCCCCTCCTCCTTATCCTCTTCCTCCTCCATCTTCTCCTCCTCCTTCATCTTCTTCTCCCTCTCCTTCCTCTTCCTCTGCTCCTCCTCCTCCTCCCCTCTACGTCTTCTCCTTTATCTCTCTCTCCTTCTCCTCCTGCCCCTCACCTCCTCGTTCTTCTTCATCTGCTTCTTCTCCTTCTCCTCCATCTTCTCCTCCTCTTTCATCTTCTCCTCCTTTCCCCCCTACTCCTTCTTCTCTTTATTTTTTCCTTCCTTTCCCCCTCCTCTTCCTCCTTCTTCACCTTCTCCTCCTCTTCTCCTCGTTCTTCTTCATCTTCTCCTCCTCCCCCTCCTCCTCCTCCTCACCCATTAAACCTGAGTTCTCCTCCGTCAGCTGAGGTTCTTGATTTGTGATCTTCAGGAAATGGAGACGGACAAGAACGAAGACGAGGAGAAGAAGAAGAAGAAAGGTGAGTCGGAGCGAATGACAGACGAAATGTTCTGTTCAAATCAAAGCCTCACTCCTCACTCCTTCTCCTCCTCCTCCTTCTGCTCCTCAGCTCCTAAGTGTGGCTTCATCAAAGGGAACGAGAAGATCCTGGCCCTCCTGGAGATGGTCAAACCAGAGATCGTTGACTTCAGGGAGACGATCATCACCGTGAGTTACCTTCATAAACACCTGATAGACCTGTTATAAAACCTCCTGTTATATTAACATTACATATGAACATATTAACATATGAACATATTAACATTAAATCTGTTCTACATGTTTCATCTGCTGTCATCATGACATGAAGTCAAACACAGTATGAATGTAAACATAGATGTTGACTATAACGTCCTCCTGTCTCTGTTCTGATGAAGTTGTCCTGCTGGATTCAACACCTGATCCCCAAAATAGAGGACGGCAACGACTTCGGAGTCGCCATCCAGGTACTACTAGTAATACTAGTACTACTACTACTACCACTACCACTACTACTACTGTTACTACTAGTACTACTACTATTGCTGCTGCTACAACTAGTACTGCTACTACTACTGCTACTGCTACAACTAGTACTGCTACTACTACTGCTACTGCTACTACTAGTACTAAAACTAGTACTACTAATAGTACTACTACCACCACTACGACTGCTACTACTATTGCTGCTGCTACTGCTACTACTAGTACTACTGCTACTACTAGTACTACTGCTACTACTAGTACTACTGCTACTACTAGTACTACTACTATTGCTTCTGCTACAACTAGTACTGCTACTACTGCTAATGTTACTAGTAGTACTACTGTTACTACTAGTACTACTGTTACTACTAGTACTACTACTGCTAATGTTACTACTAGTACTACTACTACTACCACCACTACTACTGCTACTACTAGTACTACTACTATTGCTACTACTGCAACTACTACAACTACTACTACCACCACTACTACTGCTACTACTAGTACTACTGCTACTACTACTCCTACTTCTACTACTAGTACTGCTAGTACTAGTACTACCACTATTGCTGCTGCTACAACTAGTACTGCTACTACTAGTACTACTGCTACTGCTACTGTTACTTCTACTACTAGTACTGCTACTACTACTGCTACTGTTACTACTACTACGACCACTACTACAGCTTCTGCTACTACCACTGCTCATAAAACTACCAGTACTACTACAACTACTACTACTGCTACTAGTACTAGTATTACTGCTACTTCTACTACCACTACTACTACTACTAGTATTACTTCATCTTCTCCTCCTCCTCAACATGCATGTCTTGTTGTTCCTCCACCCACAGGAGAAAGTCCTGGAGAGAGTCGGGGCGGTGAAAACCAAAGTGGAGGGATTTCAGACCAACATCAACAAGTAGGCTGGACGTAGACGTTCACATATATAATATATAATATACATATTTAATCTATAGATGCTGATGTCTGCAGTCGTCCTGTTGGATTTATTATTTAAGGCTGTGTTTGTTTGTATGTTCAGGTACTTCCTAGAGAGGGGGGACGCTGTAGGAAAAGCCTCCAAGGAGAGTCATGTGGTGAGTCATGGAGGGCCTTATACTGTAGCGGATGAATACGCTGATTTTCTACATTTTTTCTCAGTTTAAACAGAGTTTTTGACAGAAATCTGTGAATTCTCCTGTTATTTCTGACAATTTAATAAACAAAAATGAAGTGAATGAAACCCCAGTGAACAAAGCTGATGTACATCTCACTTTTTACCATTCGTGCTCCGGTTAAAACCTCTTTGGGTGGCACTAATAACTCCTCTCTGCAGGAGAAACCCACTTTAAAAGACCTAAACCAGCCATGAGAGCATCCAGCTAACATGCATCGTCTGGTTTTTCCTCTCTGCTGTTCAAGATCTGACATTTTCCTCCATTAGCACGGTTTAGTTTGACCTCTAACACCCCGAAGAGGACAGAATGTGGATTCATCCGCCGCAGAAAGTAGTCCCCCGCATGTTTTGATGGGTTTTCTCTTAATTGGTTCGTTTTTTTGTCTCTAAAATGTCAGAAAATGTCGATTAAAGTTCCTGAAAGTCCCACGTTTTATCCACATCCCTGAAATATGAATGTTCAGCCTGATTCTTTAAATCTGTTGATAAATAACGAAGACTTCAACCCCTCAGATGGATTACCGCTCGCTGGTCCACGAGAAGGACGAGAACATCTACTCCGAGGTCAGAGTGATCATCCTCGACATCCGCGGCTTCTACGTAAGTCAGAATAAACTACTGTTTACTCAATTTATTAAAAGGCAGATGAGGCATTTCACTTGTTAGATAGTAGATAGAATAAAACATCTAAAGTGTTTTAAAGAATTCAAATGAACAGGTTTGAATATTAAAGTTAAGACAGACGAGGTTGAACGGATTCACTTCAATAATAAGTTTACAGACCTGGAATATAATTTAAAAGCCTCCTCAGATCAACGTTTTAACTTTAACATTCGTGATCATTCATGAAAAACACGTCCAGGACTCCTTCAGAGGTAACGTCTATTTAAAGGCTCATTTAGTGAAAGTTTATTGTGACGTCATCATTTCAATGTAGTTCTGTAATGAAGACATGTTAGTCTGGAGTCTGACCTCAGGAAGGTTGGAAACGAATCGCTCTCCTCCTCCTCCTCCTCCTCCATCTTCTCCTCTTCCCCTCCTCCTTCTTCTTCCTCTCATCCTTCTCCTCGTTCTTCCTCTTTCCTCTACCTCTCTTTCTTCGCCATCTTCTTTCTCTCCCTCTCCTCCTCCTTCTGCACCTCCTTCTTCCTCTCCTCGTCCTTCCTCTCCCTCTTCTTCTCTTCCCCCTCCCTCTTCTTCTCTTCTTCCGCCTCCTCCTCCCTCTTCTTCTCCCCCTCCTTCTTCCTCTCCCTCTCCTTCCTCTCCTCCTCCCCCTCCTTCTTCTCGTCCTTTCTCTCCCTCTACTTCTCCCTCTCTTCCTTCTTTTCCTCCTCCTCCCTTCTTCTCCTCCCTCTACTCCTCCCATCTCCTCCTCCTTCATCTTTTTCTACCTACACCTTCTTCCTCTCCCTTTTCTTCTCTTCTTCCCCCTCCTCTTCCTTCTCCGTCTTCTTCTCCTCCCCCTCCTTCCCTCTCCTCCTCCCTCTTGTTCTCCTTCTCCCACTCCTTCTTCCTCTCCCTCTCCTCGTCCTCCTCCTTCATCTTTTTCTACCTACTCCTTCTTCTTCTCCTTCTCCCCCTTCTTGTCCCCCCTCCACCTCCTTCATCTTCTTCTCCTCTTTCCTCCTCCCTCTCCTCCTCCTTCATCTTTTTCTACCTCCTCCTCCTTCCTCTCCCTCTACTCCTCCTCCTCCTCCTCCTATCTAACATTATGTTAATGTAAAGTCTTAATCTGGAAACATAAACTTTGGTAAAAATACTGTAATCCTGCATTTAAAGCAGGTTAACTGTGTAAATCTGACTTCCTACCAGTTAAATTACTATTAATATGTATTTTAAGGCTTATTTAGCTTTAATTTAATCAAACTTTTTAATCTGGAAACGTTTACTTCAGTAATTATTACTGTCCGACTCATTAAAGAGCTGCTTAATGTGAAAACCAGATGGTTTTTTCCTTCCAAATAGTTAAAAATTACTGGTTTAATTTAATGTAACTTCTTAATTTGGAAGCATTTAATTCAATAACTACACTGCAGTTCTGCATTTCAAGAGATGCTTAGTGAGGAAATCTGACTTCTTACTATCAAAAGGCTGAGAATCACTGCTTTAATTAGCGATAATGTGTATTTTAAAGGTTTATTTAAAGGCTAATTAAAAGCATCTTCATCTGGAAACCTTTAATAATGCAAATATACTGTAGTTGTGAATTTACGGAGACGATTTGTGTAGAAATGTGGCTTTTCTGCACTTTCAAACAGTTAAAATTGTGAACTTTAAGCGCTAATTTGAAGTCAATCAAAGCACCTTCTAACTAGAGCTGAAAATGCAGCATTTCCTTCTGCGTTTTTACTTTCGTCTACATTAAAATACCTTTGTTCCAACCCGTTTCCTTCAGGCCGAGCTTTACGACATCACCAGCAAGAACCTGGAGAAGATAACCAACCCGAAAGGAGAGGAGAAGCCTTCGATGTACTGAAGCTGCAGGACAGGAGGAGGAGGAGGTCCGGAGACACAACCTACAATCCGCCGCTGTAACGATCATCTCTCTGCTCACTCATAAAACATTAAAAGACATGAAAACGTGTTTCTCAGTTCAGTGAAACAACAAACAGTGTCGTAGTTTTATCTCTTATGTTTGGCAACACTTGAGGGTTTTTGCACTAAGCTGTTGGACGACGGCGCGAATAAAGAAGAGCTTGTTTTTTTTCCAGACTCTGTGAGATTCTTTGATTTATTCGTAACAAAAACAGCTTTTTTTTCCAACATGTGTGAGACACGATCTCATTCATCAAACACTCAAATCAGGAATCTGGCTACAAAAATATTTGAAAAGGGAAAACCGATTATAACAAAAATCACATGATAAACTCAGGAACACGAACACAGGAAAGGCATTTATCGAGAAAACCGTCTCAGCAGCCAGGAATTTACACCTCAGGTCCTTCTCCACCGGGGATGAGCTGCAGGAGAGGAAATGTTTTAGTATAAATTCAGTCATGAAGGTCTAAAACAACAGCAACAAGCCACCCGGGGGATTAAGGGGTCTTGGTTTCCTCACCATGGTGATGTTGTTGCCATTGAGGAGGATCTGATCCAGTTTGGTTATTCTTCTTCCCTCTGGTGTGATTTCACTGGAACACAAACACACAAAGTTGAGTTCGACCAACAAATGATGAGGTTAGGAAGCACGACTTGAAAAAAAACTGACATGTACTTACAATTCTGTCACGTCCTCCAGGACCATGTCTGAAACGCTGAGTTAAGGAAACCATGCAGGATAATAAACAAACAAAACACTACACTGGTGCAGTAAATTAAATGAGACGTTTTATTTTGAAAGGATACTGACAAAGTCGTCGAAACCCAGCAGGGTGCCGACGATTTCTTTGTCGGTTTTCATGACGATGTGAATTCGAGAGCCGATACATTTGTCCACCAGCTCTGGAAAATCAAAGATAAAGTGAAATTAAACATCCATCCATTCTCTATACACCGCTTAATCCTCTGTAGGGTCACGGGGGGCTGGAGTCTATCCCAGCGGACTCAGGGCGAAGGCAGGGGACATCCTGGACAGGACACCAGTCTATCACAGGGCTACATATAGAGACAAACAAGCACACTCTCATTCACACCTACAGACAATTTAGAATCATCAATTAACCTCAGCATATTTTTGGACTGTGGGAGGAAGCTGGAGAAAACCCAGAGAACATGCAAACTCCACACAGAAAGATCCCAGGCGTCCTAACCGGGACGCGAACCGGGGATCTTCCAGCTGTGAGGCGACGCTGCTGACCACCGAGCCACCGTGCAGCACGAAATGAAACATCACGTAATTTAATTTTCTACAGTTGTTGGCTCCTATTTTCTTCAGTTCTCAGTTGCTACTTAAATGTTTACTTGGTCTTCTTACACTTAGTTCGATTTTCAGCATCAAGTACTATGTTGACTCCCCGTTTTATGACGAGTGTAACATCTTTAATCAATCAAGATGAAATATATTCACTTTATTACGTCGTAAAACTGAGAAAAGCAGCAAAACGGCTATTTTAAGTGGAACAGTTTGGGATATAACAACCTAACGACAAGAATAAAAAAAGAAACTAAGGTCAAAATTGAATAAAAAACTACAAAAGGTTTAAAAGGATTAAAACAAAGTGAAACAGAGGATCAAAATAAAACTGTAGAATACAAATAAAAAATGCAGCGACAAAGCTGTAAAAGAGTAATTGTAAGAAAGGAGAGCTGAGGCTGACTTGAGGGTCTCTGTTATCAGATATGTGGAGCACAAAAAGTTACATAGTTTAAAAAGAAAATAAACTTGAAGTCACCAAATTGGATCCTTTTACATTTTTATGTTTAAGGAATATAAATATATTATAAATAATGAATTTAACCTCACAAATACTGATCTCACCCTTAAAAATCCAGTGTAGATAGACAGATAGATCATTATTGTCATTAAACAATGAAAGGCAGTTTAGCAGCTCTTCATTTCAAATTAGCAGCATGAGACACACAACAAGACAATATATGGAACACAAAAGAAAGAATAGAGATAAAAACAATAAATATCAACTTCAATTGTGCTACTAGTTTTCTCCTTTTCTATCTGTGGATCAATTAATTAAATATAAGTAGTTCCACACTATTTAAAGAGATGTTTATATAAACTGTTCTCCTGTGGAGGATTTCAAACAACACAGCCTGAATAGATCATATTTTTCTCTCTCTGTTGAGCTATAATTTACTGCAGCTACACATCAGACCTAACAAATCTGTGCTACTGTCTGAACTATTTCTTAAATTGTGCTGGCGAGAATAAGATTAGATTTAAAAAAATTTCTAATTACACTTTCAAAAAACATTTGTAGATAATTTACTTTTTGTATCTTAAAGTAAAACTCATCAGTAAGTCATCATAATACATGATAATTCAATAATTATAATAAACCAATTATTTAATGAGTGGTTTTTAATTGTATGTTTGTCCATTAAAAACGCAAACTACTGTAGAAAAAATGTCTATAATTGCCCAAAAAGCTCAAACATCCAGTTTACAATAATATGTGAAAAAGAAAAGCAGAAAAAACTCATTTAAGGGGCTAGAATCAGAATATTTGAGATTATTTCTGTTGTCAAACGCCTGAAACTATGAATAAATTATAAAAATATGGACTCACTTATCAATACAGGTCTAGTTTTGACACAGTAAAGCTGAATTTTCGACTTCTCTGTCCTTTTACCAACCTGTCTTTGATTATTTCTATGCTTTCTGCTCTTGTAGTACAGATACTGTGCAGCCATTCATGTACATCACAACGTTAGCTAACTTGTTAGCTGCCAGCATGACGCTAACGCTAACTAGCAAAACATCGCTAACATCTGAACTTCCGTCTGCTGCTGCTACAAACTCCGAGCGCCTTAACCTGGGTTTAAAAACCTTTTATGCACCTTCAGCGATATAAAGCAGAAAAACAAAACTATTTAGAATCTACTCACCAAGCGGGAGCAGCTGAGACGGGTTTGTCGTTTGAGTAGCCGCCATGTTCAGACGAAAGACTTCCGGTGAAGGCAGAACCAATCGATACAAGAACGTCAACGGCCAGACTAAAGCAATCAAACGCGAATCAATCGTTGAATACCTAAAATACTGCCGCTTTATTTTATTTCTTTTCTCTTTTTTGGCCTTAAAAACAGTCAAATCTCATCCAAATCTCATATAATGCCCTGATGAATAAATACAAATAAATGTCAAGATAATAAATAAAACACAATATTTACTAACACTATAATGGGAAGAAGAAGACAAGCACAATATTAGGTAAAAATCAAAAATAAAACCAAACCCTCTGACAAAAAGAAAAGTTGAGAAGTTTGAGAAGTGATTTCTGAGATGATAAGGACTTTTACAACTAGGAGGCAAACAATCCCCATCAAAAACATTTACTTTTATGGAGGAAACTGAAATTATATCTTGTAAAGCTTCACTGAAGTCAGTTTTGTAGATCCAAAACACCACTCTGTTAAACCACGAGGCTTGTAAATTATCTCTAAGCAGCAGGGTATTGTATTATGGTACTTTATGGGTGAATTTTTGCTCCTCGGCAGCACTTGCATCTTTTCTATCTCTCATATTAGAGGAAATTACTAATTAAACGTTAAAAAGAAGCATTAAAATGAAGTAAAATGTACCAATCTCACGCCAGCTGGTAGCTAAAATCGGCAGCCCTCCACTCTCACTGGAGTTCTTAGACATTTTTGGTCACAAGACACACCATTATGACTGTTAATCATCACAAATAAGATTAAAAGTGGTCTAATTATTCTGCACTAACTTTGATATTAATGGGTTAAAATAGAAACAAACTAGGATGACACTGCTTTACCCAGAGTTTCTCACATTTATATTAATTTTACTGTGGTGGGGGGAAAAAAAGTAAAAATACTGCAATTGTCAGGTTAAAATCTGAAGACCTAAACTACATTTTCCATTTTTTCTCCACAAGATGGCGCTGGTTCCGCCGACTCAAGCATGACGTCATTCTTTGTCTGCAACAAAGAGGAGTATATTCAGGTCAAGATAGTTCCCCACCACAGTGAATATGTCTGTTTGTCCTATTTCAGCTGCTCTTTGCTGGAGGGGTTGTGTGGCTCTACTTTTCTCTTTACACAAAATCCACAGCTTAATTTTTTCCCTTTTATAGACAAAGTTTTCTGATTTTTGTGCTTTGGATCTTTATCATGCTGGAACATTTCTCCTCTTCAAGCTTCTGCGGACTTTGGGTCGTCTTAGCAGGCAGTATTTTTCATTTATATCCACAGACAATCATGGTTTCATCTTTACATGTCATCTCCCCAACACCTTTTGGACTCAGTTTTGTGCCATACCTGCAGAAATGTTTTCGTTTTCTTAACGCATTGCAGAGCTACTCGTTAGGACGTAAAATGTATTAAATCCAACTAGGAATCAATTCTATGCGATACGCTACTATTTTTATTGTGATGTTGATTTGAAGACATTAAAACGTTGACATTATTTATCTTCTTTAATTCCTCTGTTGTTTGTTTTTGCTTTAGATCAAAATATAAGTTGATTGACTGAAATTTTTACATATTTTATGTGCAATATTTTATTTGTCTGTTGTTATTATTCAATTTATTGTGTATTTTTTAATCATTGTGTGTAGCATTTTCAATTCCACATGCAATTTTTAATTATAATCATGTATGATATTACTTCTTATCTCCTTATCATTGTCAGTATTACTTTTCACTTTCCTATTCTAGTGTTATTTTAGCCTATTTATTTTTATTTTCAGCAACATTTTGTACTTATATGTTGTTGCTTTTCTATTAGGCACTGCATTTATTGTCATATAATGTAATTTTAATAATCTGAGCATTATCTGTCACCAGAATTACTCAGGATTAATAAAGCTTGTCTTATCTAATATACCCATAATGTATATAAAGCAATTTACCGCTGCTTTTGCACTTCCGGTTTGACGCTAAACTGCATTTTGTTGTTTTAGTATTTAGTATATAATATAATATAATATAATATAATGTAATATAATATAATATAATATAATATAATATAATATAATATAATATAATATAATATAATATAAGGGGTATTGCTAACACTGCTAACATGCTAAAAACATTGTCTATAAGCGAAGCCAGCAGCGCGCAGCAGGGAACTATTTCGCTCCGTCCTTCGGCGGAGTGAGACGACGCGGAAGAGAAACTCCTGTCCGCTGTGGTCCCGCTGCTTCCCTCCGCGTCCGGGAGTCGATCCTGGTGCCGTGAAGAAGAGATCGCCTCTGCTCGCTGTGTTTACCTCCGACCCCCGAGTCTAAACCGACACCGGAGCGGCCGATCAGCAGCTGAGGGTGGGGGAATGGAGCCTCACGGCAGGGACGAAGCGAAGGGCCCGGTGCTGCACATCGTGGTGGTCGGATTTCACCACAAGAAGGGCTGTCAGGTAGGAGAACCGCTCCGTGCTAGCTGCGGCTACATGCTAACAGCCACTCTCACATGCTAACAGCGGCTAAATGCTAACAGCTGCTCTCATTGAACTGACGTAAAGACGTTTTTTACTGCATTTCTGAGGGTTTTCTGCGCAGAACTGTGACGTATCTTATTTAAACTGTCTCTGATTTAACTGCACAGCGTGTACATGCTCCCTGTTTGGGTAATAACCAGAGTAATTAACGGTAATAATGATAATTGTGCTCTGCCTGGCATCTGCAGCAGTGAATGGGGGTTAGCATCAGCTGTTTGCTCGGGGCTCCCACGGTTATATAACATGTGCTCTGCTGCCAACTTGGACGTCTTTCCAGTTGAGTGTATTCAACAGCAGCTCGCAGTGTTGTGATTACAGGCTGCAGCTTGTTCCTCTCCTTGTCTGGATCTGGGTTTTATCTGCAAATCACTTAAAAAAAAATTACAGAAAAATGAGCAGCATAAAAAACTGTGCAATAATGCGAGATATCCTCTGATTACTGCCTCTGAAATGAGATTATTTGCTGCTTCTTGCACACTTTTACATTAAAATCTGTTTTATGGCCAAGTAGGTTTGCTCATACAAGGAATTTGACTTGTTATTTCGGTGCATCACAGTAAACGGCAGCAGAAAACTAAAAATAAATGTCAGAATAAGTCGTTATGTTGCTATTTAAGTGAGACAGCTGTGCAGATTGTGCAGGAATGTGGAAGTTATTCGCCTAGAAATGTGCAAAATCTCCCGGTGTGCAGCGTAAACAACTTGAAATGTGCAGAAAGACTTTAAAAAATCAGCAGTCGACAATTATAAATAGCACATTTTGGACTTGACTTTAGCTGCGTTCATGCAGTGTTTAATCTGAAGCACCCTTTAGATTTCCTTTAACTGATGAGTGAGTCGACAGAACATCAGAAAATGGTTGTACATTGAAGTTAATTTAGTATTTTCCATTTTGAGTTCTGTTTTTCTGTAGTAACAAGATGTTTATTGGAATCTAGATGTGCTTCAGGAAGGTGTGGTGGCTGTATTTTTAAAGTTGTGCTAGTTTTGCACAGACTAAATGACTAATAAGTCACAGATTAATCCACTATCTGCTGGGATGTGACCGAGAAAAGCAGGAAGAGGTGACATTTACATCACGTCATGGGTATCACTGAATCCAATCTGCAGTCTAGTCCTAAAATAATGTGAATTTTCAACAAAAATGTCCAAAATGTTGAGGTTGAAGCTTCTCCAGATGGAGGATTTGCTGCTTTGCTTTGTGAATTTTTGTTCTAAATTGCACATTTTCAAGTTTTGGCTCATTTTTGGACGATTAAAGATGAATTTTAACATGAGGTTTTACATTTGTAGACTCATCAGGAAAACCCTTAACAGAAAACGACGATGCTCATATCTTCTCAGGCCTCTTTTGCTGCAGAGGTTTTGATCTCGGTGGGACTTCCTGCAAACATAAAGCTAAACTAAGCCTCCCCTGACGTGCGTTTGTCTACAAGTTCTCACCAGCTCAACCAGTGAGTGATTCTCCCTCTCGGACAGGTCCGTCGTGGCTCCGATCGTCCCGCAGCCTCTTATATTTCACAGTCTCTCCGCTGGGAGCCACTTTACCGACTGATCAGGTGTAACGCAAGAAGTGTTTTCAGCTCAGGCTCATTCATCCACATCTACAGATGCAGCAGAGAGAGAGAGAGAGAAAAAATCACAGAACTGAAACATTCAAAGGCTTTACGCTTAAAATAAACACAACATTTGTTTATGCTAATGTTTTTTTACAACTGCAGACGCTTGTTCTCTAGTGGTAAATGTCACAAGCAGCTTTTGCAGGTGAAAATCTTTGGGCTTTAACTTTGGAGGTTCTGCAAAATAACGTAGCAAAAATGTTTGATCCTCCACTGGAACGTAAATATATCAGTTCCCTTTAAGAATCAGAGAGTAAAACCATTTCAAGAGCTTAAATGTGAGGCTTTTTAACCTAAAAAATTCATGTCTACGCTTGTTGTGGCTCGAAAAAACTCGTCAAAGTAGGAGAAACAAACAACCAAGCGCATCTTTGAAGTCTTCTGAATCATCCTGCAGCTACATAAGTGTCGTCTGAGCCTCGCGAGAAGTTTGCATGCATTAAATGAAGTCTAAACTGGCTTTAAAGGTTTAAAGAAGAGCACAAATCAGAGCCGGCTTTGGACGTTTGACAGTCGGCGTTACGTCAGCGTCTCCCTCAGCTCTGCCTGCAGCCCCACGGATTTGTCTCTGGATGTGACGTCGCCTCACGTCGGTCTCGTTTGAAGTGAATCTACCAGCTCGGCTCACATGTCGGGGTTTTATTGTTCCCCGTAAACCTGTTCGGCAAAGATTAACTCTCACCCTTTTGCCTCCCGCGCGACAGAAGCGGCGTTAAACAGCTGCTAATTGGTGAAAGCGTCGGCCTGAAGCGGCTCTAGTGCATCTTTTAATTATCGCCTCCTTCAGAATTCAGGCCGTAAAAACAAACACTGTTGTTGTTGTTGTTGTCGCTGCTGCTCTCCATCTGTCTCTGCGGTCTGGAAAGCAGCTGCTGTGCACGGCGACACATGAGGAAAAAAAATAAAAAGGCAGGTTTTTTTTTATGTAAAGATGAGACTGAAGGCCCGGCGGCGTTCGTTGGCAGTAATGGGCCTGCAGGTTATCTGATAGGGGTCAGCGATCTCCTGCTGGGCATCACTAGATTGGGTTCCTGGCTCTTTGGTCCGTCTGTCGGCCGCCCTCCTTCCTCTTATTCGCCTGCTGCCCATCTGCTTCTCTGGCATCACTGAAGACACATAGGTGTTTATTTTGAAGGAAGCATAATCAGTGGGGTACAAATAAGTAGATGTTGAATAGATATTATTTCGATTAATTCTTAGACCTATTTTTTCTTGCGTAAACCAACAATATTGCAGTTTTTTAGGCATGTTTTTCCTCGCTGTGGGCTCATTTTTCACTGCGACATAAAGTCCTGCAGCTCTATGGAAGCAGAACAACCATGACTAGAAGTAGACAGAACTCCGAAACGTATTTTGTGCAGTTATAACGGCAAATATCAATGGAAAATAACCTTTAATCAGCACGTACAACTGTATTCCAAGTGTCCAGAGGTGTTACACGGCCTGCAGTTCAGCTGAATAGTCTCTGAATTTTTGCTGCATGAATGTTTGTCACAGCAGAGTCACTAAAGGCTTCACAGTTGCGCAAAAGAGTGCAGAATTTTTTGTTTTTCACAGAGTGAAGTTAGAGCTGACAGTTTATTTGTGGTCAATTTTTTAAAATGAGACACAGAATAAAGTGATTTTGACTAAAGTTGGTGAGAACTGCACATCAGATCAGTTCAAGGACCATGTTTTTACCGTTTCTGGCTGATAAATGGTGTAAATTTGGCATTTTTTTAAACATAACATACATTCGATACACACCAGTGGGTTTAGAGGGTTAACTGGAGACTAGAAATACACTATTAAAGAGCACAGGTTGTGTTTTGGATCTGGAGAAGACTAAACTGTGAATTACGGCAGCGTGTTGTCACGTTTTTAAAAGCTGATGTCTTATTTTTTGCAATATAGCAAAGTTTTAATGCCATAAGTCATAAAAAAAAATAGGAAAAATGAGATGTCTTTGATTATTCATTGACAAAAACGACCTGCCTCACAACACAGCTTTGCACACATGCATGTTTATCTGTTTACCCCTGGTAAACACTGGTATATGTTGTTTTTGTTGCTTGTTATTTCACTTATTTTTCTTTATTTACTTGTTAATATTATTTTGGACACATAACTTGGACCTGAGTGCCAGTTTCGTGCTCCTCATGTGAACACATGTGCTGTTATGATGATAAAGAACCTTGGACCTGGTAACCGTTAACTAATTCAACCAGCACTGCCACATTCAACTGACCCCGGCCTGTTTATGAGATGCTCCAGGTAGTGACCAGTGCCGATGCTACCATTTAGCTTAATGCTAATGCTAACTGCTAATTCAAACAGCACTGCCACGTTCAACTGACCCAGGCCCGTTCAGGAGATGCTCCAGGTAGTGACTAGTATCGATGCTACCATTTAGCAAGCTGCTAAATGCTAATGCTAACTGATAATTCAACCAGCACTGTCACATTCAACTGACCCAGGCCTGTTTATGAGATGCTCCAGGTAGTGACCAGTGCCAACGCTACCATTTAGCTAACTGCTAAATGCTAATGCTAACTGATAATTCAACCAGCACTGCCATGTTCAACTGACCCAGGCCTGTTTAGGAGATGCTCCAAGTAGTGACCAGTGCCAATGCTACCATTTAGCTAGCTGCTAAATGCTAATGCTAACTGATAATTCAACCAGCACTGCCATGTTCAACTGACCCAGGCCTGTTTAGGAGATGCTCCAGGTGATGACCAGTGCCGATGCTACCATTTAGCTTGTGCAAATGCTACAGGCTAATGCTAACCACTAACTGCTATGCATCTTTACAACCTCTACAAACTTTTCCACTCTGCTCTGCACATCAACTCCAGACACACGTTTCACCATGCCGAATGGATCTTCCAACAACTTGCTGCATTTATTTTATCGCTCAAGCGTGTTTCGTTTAATCTTCCCTGTCGCCTCCTTTCTCCTCTGTGTAAACACTGTCTGAGAGTCCAGCATGAACAATCGGTGAATGCGTGTCATGTGACTGTCATGTGCCAGATAGCTTTTATAGCGGAGGTCAAGAAGGAGAAAGTCAGTGGGGAAAAGCAAATCAGAGAGACTGATAAGTGAACAGACACATTATTAAAGTTGTTATTATGTAATTGAAAACCCATTTATTTCTTCAGTGCAACGTTGTCAGCCTCTGTTCTCTGCAATAATTAGTCACTCATGGTTTTTGTTAAGAGCATCCCCCCCCCATGTTGCCTCGCCCTGAAGGTGCAGGAGTTCATCCTCAAAGAGTGAATCGGCGTCACTGGGCGTGCGAGGCGTTCAGGACCAGCAGGTTCCAGGCTAATCTGGTCGGAGGCTCTTAACTGCCTGGCAGGAGGCTCGGCTTTGAGGCGGAACTACAGCGTCAACGTCTCCTCCCTCCTCCTCCTCGAGCTCAGTGCAAACAGTTGGGAGCAGATGTGGAAGGGCTGCGAAGTCAGTTCAGTCTGAGACGGGGGTGTTTGGAAGGTGGAGGATGAGAACGTTTGGGTTTTAAAGCCGTTTGTCAGCTTTAAATACGTCTGGAGGCAAAAACTGCTGATGTACCTTTGTAGAGAGACAGAAAAGAAACCAATATAGTCCCCATCTGATGAGTTACTTCCTTAATATCTTGTCTTAATTTTGATCTAAGACGTTCTTTTATTACGTTTTGATCCAGCCTGAAATCACTCGACAGCTACTGGACAGGTTTCTATTAAATATATCACACAGTTTTTCTTCTTCCATCACCTGTACGGCAGCACAGGTTGACATTTTATTATATCCAATACTTTAGTTTGCTATTAATAATATTATTTATCAGGTAAAAGTAACTGTGACTTGACTTGTTTATGATTTCTCCTGCTGTACCTTCACTGGTTAGCAAATATTAGCGTGCTAACATGCTAAGCTAAACGCTGCTCAAACACTACGTTGCTTTTTAGCATTGTCATGGTGATGTTAGCATTTAGCTCCCGTGGCTGTGTGTTTAACATAGCTACAACAAAATACACACATTCTTTTTTTACTGACTATGATTCTTTACTTTTTAAAATTGAAGTACTTTGTAAATATGAGCAGCTAAAATACACAAAAAAGATTATATTTGCTCATTTTTTTCTGCATCTGCTTGATATTTATTTATTTAGGTTCATCAGTACGCATACTTTTTATTAGGTGAACCTATGAAATACAGTAAATGCTACTTTTTTGAAGCTTTGACATACTTTATTCCTATTTTTAAGGCTATAATGGGTGGTAGAAGTGGACTAATTTGCTTTTAAAATATACTTTCTATGTTTAAAATAAGAGCTGCAGGAATTGCAGGAAGAGTTTAGTCGTTTCTGAAACTAAATTCCACATATTTGATTCATTTTTAAGTCTAAAATTTAAGAATTTCCATGATTATGCTTTGATTTGCAGAATAGGAATGTAATTTCTGGGGGTCAGAACAAAGCGAGGTGCTTTAGTGAGATTACCTGGGTTGATATTTTGACCAAAACTGCACAAATATACAGACAAATTCATCATCTTGACGCCTACATGTGTTTTGTTTCTTGAGTGTCAACTAGTGAGCTGATTGGTTCTTCTTGTTCAAAACATTTTACTGCATTGTCGACTGTGTGTTGACCTGCATATAACGAGTAAACAAATCTGAATCACCCCCAACACAATCTCCCAATTCACATATTTTCTATGGAACGTTACAGATACAAATGTAATTACAGACAGTTCAAATGTCCTACCAACAATGCGGCCTTCACCCCATCCGACCTAATGAACAGGCGCGGCCTCTAGCGCGGCAGCTCCTAACAGCCTCCCAGCTTCTTAGACAACCGGAGATAAGAATGCCGGCCCAACCGTGCGTATGTCGCTCAGGAAGGAAAGAGAACTCCGTCACTGTCGCTGTCTGTCGCGTGGAGACCCAAAATGTCATGTGGTCAGAGGGGGTTACCCCAAAAACAAGAGCGCCCTCTGGTGGTCATTTGTTCCTTGTCCCATTTCACACATTTCCTGAAAATTTAATCCAAATCCGTCCATGAGTTTTCAAGTTATTTTGAACACAAACAAACAAACCAACAGTCTTCTGGGCGGATGACGAGCAACTTGTAGGAGGAAAGCGCCAGCGAGTCTAAATAATTGCTTCCAACCACCGCATAGTTAGAATAAATGCTTCTGCTTTCTGTGTTTCGTCCTCAGGTTGAATTTTCCTACCCGCCGCTGATGCCAGATGAGGGTCACGACAGCAACCTGCTGCCCGAAGAGTGGAAGTACCTCCCTTTCCTGGCTCTCCCGGACGGAGCTCACAACTACCAGGAGGGTAGGTGCAGCTGCAGATATCAGAACTTCATTTGCAAAGATCTGAGAGGCTGTTTTACCCTCCTGTATTCAGCCATCTTCCTTAAAGAGTGATTTATAGTGCAGGAAAATGAATGGATGATGGATAATAAATTGCGTTCAGCGGTAATAAAAGAGTCCGACTCCGTGAACCTGCAGAAGAAGCCACTTGGGAGGCTGGTATTGATCCTTCTAAACACGTAGGATGAAAGCAGGAGCTCCGTCGATTCTCAGCCGGCAGCTCATGATAAATTCAGTTCTGCTCATCGATTTTCTGACGGCAAGTGTGACTCCGGAAATCAGCTGGTGGGAGCTTGTGGAGGAAGTTTAGCCATCTGAACCACCATTTATAGGAGCTAGAAACTGCAAAAACAGAAGCAATCATTGGATTTTCAACTTTCCGACGGTCCTTGAACTACTCATTTGCGACATTCTGACGGGAAATCATTTTATTCTGCATGTCTGATTAAAAAAAATAACAAAAATTAAGCGTTTGCTGTAAACAGATTCTGTAAAAAACAAATAATTCTGCGCTTTCCAGTGCAACCGTGAAGTCCTTAGCGACTCGGCTGTGACCAACCGTCACGCCACAAAAATTCTGGGACGTCTCGGCTGAACTGCAGGCTGTGTTTGCAGAAGGCCAATGGGAGATGAGCATGGAAAGGTATCTGTAGTACTTAGCAGGACTGAGCGATGGCGACTCCGGCTTCTTGTCCGGCCTGTTGTGGCTGCTGTCATGTGACCGTCCTGTGGCTCACCGCTGCCGTTCTCGCCGCCCTGCGAAGGCAAACAGCAGGAACTGAGCCAGAGTTCACGTCCAAAAACACAGAGCGGGACGGTTTCTGTTTCTTTCTGTCAGCCTAATCAGTTTTCAGAAGTGAAAATTGCAGGTTTTCAAGCTGCAAAGATACAAATCAGCCTGAGCCCAGCTCCTCTCGTTGGTCCGTTTTTGAACCGTCCGTGTCGTTTATCTTGTGCGTCCGGACGGTCAGCTGATGACGATTAAAGATGTTAAAGATTAACTGAATTATTCTGAGCAATAAAGTTTTATTGATAGCTGCAGTTTTTTTTTATAGCATCCTCAAACTTCTTTATTGATCCCACAAACTGTAACAGTCTTTTCTGTCTTTTACAACCCAGGAATTGTGATTTTTTGACACTAGTCGCTGCCTCCTCTCCGGAGTCTTAAATCTGTGACGTCCACAGTCTAACCTTTGCTTCTCTGCCGTCGTCTCGTCCAGAGGAAATCTTAAGCTCGTTACCAAAAGCTCTCCTCCTCCTCCTCTGCAGACGGGATGGAGGCTGATAGTTTTGCCATTTGCTTCGGTGTTTTCTTGTTTTTCTGCTCTTTCAGCTCATCAGATTAACCTTACGTCCACTTAGATTAGCAATAATGATTCAGCTCCAGGTCGAGTTTTTGTTTAGTCATTGCTCCAACACCTTACTGGCAAAGAGAGCAGAATTAATGTCGACATCTCATTTGACTTTATTACTCTGTTTATTGCAAAACACCAAAGAATGTATGATGAGGGATTTATTAAGTGAGTCTTTAAAGGCACCAAGAGGAAACAGTTTAGAAGAAGGAATCTGCTCAAAACAGCATGGCATCGCTCCAAAGTGGACTTATTAAATTATTTTCACTGTCAATACATCTGATATGTTTTTCAATTATTATTTGAGGTAATCAAATTTTTGCCACTGACTTGAAAATTATACTCTACTGATTTGAAGCTAATATGCTGCTGGTTTGAAGCTAACATGCAGGTTTGAAGCTGATATGCCACTTAGCTTCCAATTGAACATGCTTCAATTGGAAGCTAACGTGCCACTTAGTAAAAGCTAACATGTCACTGATGTGAAGCTAACATGTTACTAGTTTGAAGTTAGCATACCACTGGTGTGAAGCTAATATACTGCTGGTTTGAAGCTAGCATGTTACTGGCTTGAAGCTGGTTTGAAGCTAACCTCTGCTGGTTTGAAGCTAACATGACACTAAATTGATGCTAACATGCTGCTGGTTTGAAGCTAGCATGCCACTAAATTAAAGCTAACATGTCACTAGTGTGACGCTAATAAGCTGCTGATTTTTAAACTAATATACTACTATTAGCATATTAGCTAATATGCTAATAGTTAGCAAACCAGCAGCATGTTAGCTGAATTGATGCTATCATGCTGCTGGATTGAATCTAACATGCCACTAAATTGAAGCTAACATGCCACTGATTTGAAGCTAGCATACCACTGGGGTGAAGCTAATTTGCTGCTGGTTTGAAGCTAGCATGTTACTGGCTTATAGCTAAGCTAAAACTGCCACTGGTTTAAAGTTAACATGCTATTGGTTTGAAGCTAACATTACTTGTTGGAGGTTAATATTAAACTGATTTGAAGCTAACGTGCAACTGGTTTGAAGCTAACATGCTACTTGTTTAAAGCTGACATGCTGCTGGTCTGAATCTAATATGCTCCTGGTTTGAAGCGAACATGCTACAAAATTAATGCTAACATGCCATTAAACGGAAGCTAACATGCCATTAAATGGAAGCGAACATGCCACTAAATTGAAGCTCACATGTCACTCATGTGAAGCTCATAAGCTGCTGATTTCGAAGCTAATATGCTACTAATTTGAACCTAACCTATGCTGGTTTAAAGCTAACATGCTGCTGGTTTGAACATAACATGACACTAAATTGATGATAACATGCTGCTGGTTTGAAGCTAGCATGCCACTAAATTGAAGCTAACATGTCACTAGTGTGATGCTAATAAGCTGCTGATTTTGAAGCTAAAATGCTACTAATTTGAAGCTAACATGCTGCTGGTTTGAAGCTAACCTCTGCTGGTTTAAAGCTAACATGACACTAAACTGATGCTAACATGCTGCTGGTTTGAAGCTAACATGCCACTAAATTGAAGCTAATATGCTGCGAGTTTGAAGCTAACATGTTACTTGTTTGAAGATGACGTGTTACTGGTTTGAAGCTGACACGCTGCTGGTTTGAAGCCCTGCTGTTGATGACTCAGAAGCCTCTCCTCAGCTGTTCTGTCTTTGATGTTAATTCCCTCCGTTGTTGTGTTGTGCCTTCCCTCTTACATAACCCTCCTCTCTCTGAACGTTCCATACCTTTCTGTCAGGTGTACTGATCAAAGCGCTGCAGCGTGCACCCCAGAGACGCTCTATCTCATCTAAACGCCTGATAAACTGAACAGATGTTATTTTCTCATCCTGATAATTTCCCATTTGTTTACCTCTGCCTTGACTGTAAAGACTGCAAATTTTTCAGCATGTACTGTGCTTTTCATTAATTAATGCGACTGATCTTTTCATTTATTTATTGCAGACACTGTGTATTTTCACCTGCCGCCCCTCGGTGGAGACATGAAGTGTGTCTATGGAGTGTCCTGTTATCGCCAAATCGAAGCAAAGGTCAGTTCATTTTATATTTTTGTTTATGATGACGGCAAACCGTTGTATTTTGATGACCAGAAGTATTCAGACAGATTATTTTTTCCTGGTTTGGGCCCAAACCTTTGCACTGCAGTGTAGCACTGAGATTAATTGAATGCTACAGGAGATACAGTTTTGTTAGACGATATCTTGTGAAAAAAATTAAACTTTTGATTTTTTTAAATTGGTATTTATTATAATTGTGTTATGCCACTGGCTGGAGGCTAAAATGCTGCTGGTTTTAAGCTAATATCCCACTGGTTTAAAGTTAACATGCCACTGGTTTTAGGCTAACATGCTGCTCATTTTAAGATAATATCCCACTTGTTTTACGCTAAGATGCTGTTGGTTTGAAGCTAGCATGCTGCTGGTTTGAAGCTAATGTGCAGCTCATATTAAGCTAATGTCACACTGGTTTGAAGCTAACATGCCGCTGGTTTGAGGCTAGCATGCTTCTCATTTTAAGCTAATATCCCGCTTGTTTGAAGCTAACATGCCGCTGGCTTAAAGCTAACATGCTGCTAGTTTGAGGCTAACATGCTGCTCATTTTAAGCTAATATCCCACTTGTTTTAGGCTAAGATGCTGTTGGTTTGAAGCTAGCATGCTGCTGGTTTGAAGCTAATATGCAGCTCATACTAAGCTAATATCACACTGGTTTGAAGCTAACATGCTGCTGGTTTGTGGCTAACATGCTGCTTATTTTAAGCAAATATCCCACTGGTTTGAAGCTAAGATGCTGTTGGTTTGAAGCTAACATGCCGCTGGCTTGAAGGTAACATGCTGCTGGTTTGAAGCTAACATGCTGCTGGTTTGAAGCTAGCATGCTACTCATTTTAAGCTAATATGCCACTGGTTTGAAGCTAACATGCTGCTCATTTTAAGCTAATTTGCCACTGGTTTGAAGCTAACATGCTGTTGGTTTGAAGCTAACATGCTGCTCATTTTAAGCTAATATGTCACTGGTTTGAAGCTAACATGCTGTTGGTGTGAAGCTAACGTGCTGCTGGTTTGAAGCTAACATGCTGCTCATTTTAAGCTAGCATGCTGCTCATTTTAAGCTAATATGTCACTAGTTTGAAGCTAACATGCTGTTGGTTTTAAGCTAACATGCTGTTGGTGTGAAGCTAATATGCTGCTCATTTTAAGCTAACATGCTACTGGTTTGAAGTTAACATGACACAGGTTTGAAACTAAAATGTTCCTGGTTTTAAGCTATCATGCTGCTGGTTTGGAGCTAACATGTTACTGGTTGGAGGCTAATATGCATCTGGTTTGAAGCTAACATGTTACTAGTTTGAAGTTAGCATACCACTGGTGTGAAGCTAACATGCTGCTGGTTTGAAGCTAACATGCTGCTAGGTGCAAAATAAACTCTAAAGTGTTTTTGTCGCGTTAGATTTAAGCCAGTAGATAAATGGTTTTGTGTGGTAGAACTTGACTGACCTGCATAGAAAAATCACCTCCTTATCAGCAACATCAGTGCAGGATCTTGTTTTTGTTGCTGAATGGGAGCAAATCCCTGCAGGCCTGAAACCAGAAGCTGTAGGCTAACCCAGCAGAGCAATGTTTGGCTGTATTTTAATGTAACCTGTCCCTTCCCAGACTGCACTGCATGAACCTCAGCATCTGAAGTGCCGTAACATTTGCACAGCGCTTCATTTTATTTTCTGAACCCCCCCTTCAGGCCCTGAAGGTCCGGCAGGCTGACGTCACCAGAGAGACCGTTCAGAAGAGCGTCTGCGTCCTCAGCCGAGTGGTGAGTCGGTCGGAGGATTATCTTAAAACATAATGGAATAAGCCTCGATCTCAGGCTCGGAATTAAATCAAGAGTGAAGTCACTGGGTCGTAAAATGTTGCCGTGACCTTAAGTGATCGAGTGGAGGGGAAAAGGGCAAAACATGACGGAAAGGATGTCTTTGTTTTAGCTTTTTCCCTTTTTTTATGGTGAATTTTGCAGGTTTTTCGCTAGTTTAGCTGAATATTGGTGTTGTTTTTGCCGTGCATAATTTACAGTTTTGCGTTCCGCTGTGAAGAAATCAACCCACATGAGGTTTTAACGTCTGACTCACGTACGGTTCCTGCTGTGATTTGCTTGCAGCCTCTCTACGGCCTGCTTCAAGCAAAGCTGCAGCTCATCACGCACGCCTACTTCGAGGAGAAGGACTTCTCTCAGATCTCCATCCTGAAGGTGAGAAAATCCTCGGAGTGAACCCATCCAGCGGCGGCGTCTCACCGACCTGTTGCCGACTCAGTTTGCCTCCCTGTTTCTGCAGGAACTGTTCGACCACATGAACGGCTCTCTGAGGGGCTCGACTCTGGAGGGATCCCAGGTTTATCTAGGTAGATAAAACACGTCAGATGAGTACAACCTGCAAACGTAACACAAATACAGATTGCGGTGAAATTCATGCACAATTTCTACCTTTAATTTGTCGTTTTTTGTGGGAATTTAGCTCGATAAATCACAAGAAGAAGCCAGAAAGTCTCCACAGTGTCATTTAAATCAGCGTTAATGCATCTTTCTCTGCAAATCTCAATAATGCTGTGTTGTTTTGCAGAAGTAGAAAACCCCCAAACAGCCCGTATTTGTTGTTATTGCGCCTCTGACCATGTGATCGCTGCTCATTCTGCAAGAATGCTCATTTTCCTCCGAGGGTAAATTCCTCATTTGTTGACTTCCTGCTGCTTCTCTTTCTCTTCAGGATTATCACCCAGAGATCTGATACTGCACTTCAGACACAAGGTTGGAGACAATCATGAGCAATAAAACTGAAAATTATCACAAAGAAAACATCCAGGCCCTTTTAAATCTGTGTTTTTTTTTTTTAATCTCTGCAGGTTCTCATCCTCTTCAAGCTGATTCTGCTGGAGAAGAAGGTGAGGCCGCCACCTGAAATGCATCCTTCCAGTTGTGGTTCGATACTCTGGAAATATGACTCCACATATGTTTTGTGTTGGCAGGTCCTGTTCTATGTGTCTCCTGTCAACAGACTAGTGGGAGCTCTGATGACAGTTTTATCGCTGTTTCCAGGTCAGTAAACTCCAAAAGGTTTGCACTGATATTGTCGCGTACATCAGGCCTTTGAATGGCTCCACACTGAGACTGTCCTTGGAAGTTTGCCCCTTTTACTGCTTTTCAACATTGAATCATGGTCAGTATGCTTCACATGCTTCACATCATGATGCTGCCACCACCGTGCTTCACATCATGATGCTGCCACCACCGTGCTTCACATCATGATGCTGCCACCTCCATGCTTCACATCATGATGCCGCCACTGCCCTGCTTCACATCATGATGCTGCCACCACCATGCTTCACATCATGATGCTGCCACCACCATGTTTCACATCATGATGCTGCCACCACCATGTTTCACATCATTATGCTGCCACCACCATGCTTCACATCATGATGCTGCCACCATCATGCTTCACATCATGATGCTGCCACCACCATGCTTCACATCATGTTGCTGCCACCACCATGCTTCACATCATGATGCTGCCACCGCCATGCTTCACATCATGATGCTGCCACCGCCATGCTTCACATCATGATGCTGCCACCGCCATGCTTCACATCATGATGCTGCCACCGCCATGTTTCACATCATGATGCTGCCACCACCATGCTTTACATCATGATGCTGCCACCACCATGCCTCACGTCATGATGCTGCCACCACCATGCCTCACATCATGATGCTGCCACCACCATGCTTTACATCATGATGCTGCCACCACCATGCTTAACTTCATGATGCTGCCACCACCATGCTTAACTTCATGATGCTGCCACCACCATGCTTAACTTCATGATGCCGCCACCACCATGCTTCACATCATGATGCCGCCACCACCATGCTTCACATCATGATGCCGCCACCACCATGCTTCACATCATGATGTCGCCACCACCATGCTTCACATCATGATGCCGCCACCACCATGCTTCACATCATGATGCTGCCACCTCCATGCTTCACATCATGATGCTGCCACCACCATGCTTCACATCATGAAGCTGCCACCACCATGCTTCACATCATGATGCTGCCACCACCATGCTTCACATCATGATGCTGCCACCACCGTGCTTCACACCATGAAGCTGCCACCACCATGCTTCACATCATGATGCTGCCACCATGATGCTGCCACCACCATGCTTTACATTATGATGCTGCCACCATGAAGCTGCCACCACCATGCTTCACATCATGATGCTGCCACCACCATTCTTTACATTATGATGCTGCCACCTCCATGCTTCACATCATGATGCTTCCACCACCATGCTTCACATCATGATGCTTTGTCTTCATGGTGACATTAGATTCAGGACTACTGATCCACCAGTGACTGGACCTTCCAGTTATAGATGTCTTTATACTGCAATCACTGAGACACATTCACTGCATTCAGATGGTCTCACTTTGATGTGAAAGAATTTTCTTTTTAGTAAATTCGAGTCAAAAAGCCAAATTAAATGGATGTAGAAACACTTTTCATAGATGGTTTATATAACGTAGCTGACCTTTGTGCAGGTATGATCGAGCACGGCCTGGTGGACTCGTCCCACTACCGACCTAAAAGCAGCGTATCAGAGGACCTGAGTCTGGTTGAAAGCGTCTCGGGAGCCGAAGAGTTCGTCTCCGTGTCCGTCACCGATATCGCCAACACCACGATGGACCTGGAGGGCGTGGAGGCCGCCCAGCCGGCCGCAGAGTCTCTCTCCTCTGGGAACGGCTCTGAGGGCGACAACCACCTCCTCAAACCTCCATCGCGAACCTCTCCAGAGTCCTCCGAGAGCGACTGGGAGACTCTGGACCCCAGCGTCTTGGAGGAAGCTGCTCCCAAAGAGGCGGCCGAGACGGAGCTCCAGGACGCCTTCGACTCCAAACCAGGGACGCCCATCACGGTGCAGCCTCAGGCGGTCACCGGGCAGGGAGGGGTCGTCCAGGGCCTGGTGTCCGGTCTGGAGGAGGATCAGTATGGCCTGCCGCTCCCCATCTTCACTAAGGTGACTACAGATATTAGTAGTTAATATGTATGTGATTTTATCAAGTTGCCGTTTAAAACACAAAGACTTCAGCTTATGTGCGAAATAAAGCAAACAAAAGCAGAAAAACCTCATTTTTGACCAGTCAAATGAGAATTTTTATGATGAACTGACTAATTGTGACTGCTGTAAAAGCGACGTTCAGCACTCCCAGCATGACTTACTTGAACAATGCATCCTTGAATTTTGTGATAATATTATTTTTTTTAGATAAATTGAATGGTTAGTTGTTCCTGTATAGGTTTAAAAAAGCATCTTAAATTGCTTTGGACTGAACGAAAAAGGCATCATCACTGAGCGGAAACGGCAGAACAGAGAACAAGTTATCCAAAACGATTGATACAAAAGGCAGCAACGAATAAATTAGACTGTTTTCACCTACTCAAGCTCGAAACTTTTCCTAGTTTTAATATGTATAACAACTTAAGAGTTAGTTGCATCCAGTCAATCAGAAGAATTACAATTAATCTGCTGCCAGTTAAGACGCTTTATTTAGTTTTTTGATGCCTCTATATGTGTTTAAAATGCTAAAATGGGCAACTTTTCTCTTCTACAATCACAAAACATAAGAGAAAGTAAGTCTTGATAAGAGGAGAACCACCTACAAGTTTCATTAATTAATTTTATATTACATATTTATAAAACACCATAAAGAAACAAGCTCAACCTCCTTCTCTTGATGTCTTTTGTTACCGCCCCCGAGGAGGTTTGTTTTTGCCGGCTTTTATCTGTTTGTCTGTCTGTTAGCAACTTTACGCGAAAAGTCATGAGCGAATTTTAATGAAATGTTCAGGAAAGGTGGATGATGGGACAAAGAACAGATGATTAGATCTTGGTACTGGTCCAGGAATGTTTAGCAGGATTCTTTAGCATTAGGAGATAGGGCAATGTGCATGAATATGTGCATGTAACTCCACAACAAATGTCCAGGCTGCTTGGTAAAAACTACAGGATCAGTTCCCGCTAATTTCTACAACATCTCAAAACTTGATCCGGATCCAGGAAAAATTCCAGATACTAGGATCCAGAACAGGAAAACCTAGCGGGCCTGTGGAATGGTCATCACTGTAAGGTAACAGATGAAGATACAGACATGCAGCCAACACCAACATGTAGCTGAGACTCTGCTGAATCAGGAGGATCCAACAGATCTGTTGTAGAATCAACAGCTATGGAGCTGGATCCAGAAGAAACCACCATGACCCAGAAAGAGATTCTGGTGAATAACTATTGAACTAATGATGATGTCAATGTGAATCCAGATGCTAAGGGTTTGTTTTCTGGGTCAAGGAGTCTGATAATGGAGATAAAACAATCCTGGGATGATTATTTCTGGGTGTAAATCCCAACATGGGGTGAAATGAGCTGCTTGGAGGAGGTCTGAGCTCCATGAGGGCTTTTCTAGTTAGCTATGTGATGCACCTAAACCACAAATTAACTTAAACTTCTCTTTTGTGTTCTGTCAAAAACAATTTTCTGTCTCAACCAATCGAAACACGTGGAATTATTATACTCCTAATATTAGTCCATCTTAGTTTCTACAAATCAGTTTTCAGTTCCAATACATGCAATAAGTATGAGTATGAGGCTTTACAGTCTTAGTATGAACACTTCAATAGTTAGCGCTGCCTTTTCATTGATTCCTCTGATTTCAAGTGAATTATTTCTTCTTTTAAAGTGGTTTAGAGATACCGCCCGTCTTCTGAGACGAGACTGGAGTCGTCCGTTCTTTATTAAGTGGATTCTGTCTGTGTTAAAGCTGCTGTTACGATGCTACAACTCAGGGGTAACACGTCCCCCTCCATTCTTGGATCACAAGCTTCCGTAAATAATGACGTTCCGGCCATTAATTGATGCAGAAAAAGGCCCAGAACTCTGCTTCATGTCTCCCCGGTGTTCAAATGAAACCTGCACAAGGCTCCAAGTTCATTTAGTTCCACAAAGCCAACAGGAGGATTCAGGATTTACAGACTGTTAAAGACACGGGTTCATAAAATGTCAATACTGGTTAATAAATGACCGATAAAGTCTGGGTTCACCCACCCAGCCGTCAGCAGGATATTAGCTTCCTTCTTGTGTGTCTCCTCTCCGACTCTGGGTGGAGATAAGCATCCGTCCAGTCGTAAACACGGCGACCTTTGCCTCCTGTCGTTGCCAGGGTTACCTGTGCCTGCCCTACATGGCCCTGCAGCAGCATCACCTCCTGTCGGACGTCACGGTCCGAGGCTTCGTTGCCGGGGCGACCAACATCCTCTTCCACCAGCAGAGGCACCTCAGTGACGCCGTCGTCGAAGTAAGTCCTGCATGTTTGAAGCGCTTTTACGTCCCGGTAATCATTTTTAACGCCGAATGCCTCGTCTCCGGCGCCGCAGGTGGAGGAAGCCCGCATCCAGATCCAGGACCCCGAGCTGAGGAAGATCCTGAGCCTGACGACGGCGGACCTGCGCTTCGCCGACTACCTGGTGAAACACGTGACGGAGAACCGCGACGACGTCTTCCTGGACGGGACGGGCTGGGAGGGCGGAGACGAGTGGATCAGGGCCCAGTTCACCCTCTACATCCACTCTCTGCTGTCCTCTGCACTGCAGCAAGGTGGGATTACAGACGTGTAGAGCAGCTCATGAGCACAATAACCGGCTAAAACAAGGGTCCTAAACCAAATTTAAAGGACAAGGTGGCTAAATATTCATAATACGAATCCCTGCAAGGTAGTAAGTACACAAGAACAAACTAGAAATCTGTAAGATGCTTAATAACAGACGGAATAACGAGCAAAAATACAAAATAAAAGCATGTTATCTTTTAAAAAATCACCAAAATTAAACCATTTATCAAAGCCGGTAACTGTAAAACAGGCATAATCATTTGTTTTTCAGCTTTCCGACAGTCCAAAAACGAGGAAAATTAACCACATCTGAGCTTAACATCTTGATATTCAGACATTATTGTGTCTCATTTAACGGTTCGGCAAGAATAAACCATTTGCTCCAACTAGATGCTGCAAAAAACTTCTTGGCGCAGCTGTGAGGCCTTCAGGGAGCATTCGGCTGAACTGCAGGCAGTGTTTACTCAGAGCAAATAGGAGGTAAAAGTAAAATATCTCTTGCGTGTAGAGCCGCTGTTATCACTTGCGGGCGCTTGGAAAATCTTCTACATGCTGAGCTTTTCATACGTGACGTCATTCTTTTGAAAGATTTAACCACATCTGAGGTTTAAGATTACGATGTTTCATCAAAATCACTTAATTCTCTGTGTCTTCTGTTAAAAAAAAATCACCAAAAATATACAGTTGGCACTAACGAGGTCCTGTAAAAAACAAAAAAATCTGTATTTTTTACCGCAACTGTGAAGCTGTTCGTGAGTCAACTGCAACCAACAGTCGCATGTAGAAAATTCAGGGGCTATTCGGTTGAACTGCAGGCAGTGTTTCCACAGAGCAGATAAGAGACAAGCGTAAAAGTAAATTATAAATGTATGTAGAGACGCAGTTGGTTTTCCAGTGCATGCAACTGCTGCTTCACTGTAAAAAACGCCCCTCCCAAAACAAGAAAAAAAAAACTATTTCAAGGCACTTTTACCTTGAAATAAGTGACAAAATCTGCCAATAGAACAAGTGAACATTTGCTTGGTCAGATTTCTGGAAATAAGACATGATATTTAGAATATTGAGGTCTTAAAATTAGCAGGGAAAACTTATTTTAAGCTATATTTTAGCAGCATTGTCAAGCTGAGGTGTCTTAGAATAAACCAGACATGATAAAGAATTAAATAGATTTTAGCTTTAATAAGTTTCAGCTTCTTAATTTGAGATGTGTTCAACTTATTTTAGTTGTATTATCGTGGCTCTTCTCTAGATTTAAGACCATCTTGTACTTGAAATAAGATCACACAGATTAATTGAAGCATTCTGAGATATAATGTCTTCTCACAGTTGGCTAGAAATCCTAATATTTAGTGGTGTTTGACAGCATTTGAAGGTGTTGTGTTTTAGGTGAAGCCAGCTACGCCCAAAAGGAGGTGTTTGAACTCAAAAGCAGACATTTGCTTTGTTTTTTTTTTAACACATTTTACACATGCAGCTGTTTTCTGATATGAATTGGTGATTTTCCAATAAAATACATTTACTTTATTTCCTAAATCCAGATTATTTATCTGATACAAACAACAGCTCAGCTTGAAACATGTATGAAATGAAATGAACCTTGTTTCTGGTAAAATACAACTAAAACAAGATCATTTCTAGATTGTTTGACTTAACAAGATATTTAAGATGCGTTGTCTTAAAACACGTCCCTCCATCTGCTGAAATGTTACCTGTAAAGTGAATTTATCTTAAATCAAGTGGGTTGAGACTAAATTTGACTAAAAATAAGACGAATAAACTTGGTAAGATGTTGAGTTTTTGCAGTGTAGGTGCATTTTCTCTTCTGTTTCCAGTCTTCATGCGAAGCTAAGCTAACCGGCTACTTGCTGTAGCTTCAAATTTACCAGACGGACACAAAAGTGATGTCAATCTCTACTACTATTACTTTAATGTTCTCTAATCTTAAATAAAGGAGGAAGTGTCTGCTAAATTTTCTGGAATTAAGTTAAATTTTCTTATTTCTAATGCAGAAAACAGCATTGATCTGTCCTGGTGTAAGATATAGACGGACAGAATTAACAGAAACGACTTAATAAGATTGTTTTTGTTGTTGTTGCAGTTGTTTGTCAACGTACATTTGAGTTTTAGACTTGAAGGAACATATACACCAATCAGCCATAACGTTGTGACCACCTGCCTAATACTGTGCTGGTGACAAAAGCACTAAAAATAAGACGAATAAACTTGATAAGACGTTGAGTTTTTGCAGTGTTTAAATTCAGCTTTTTAGGATCTATGTCCCGAGTTCCCTCTACTTCTAGTCGTGGTTGTTCTGCTTCCATAGAGGACTTTATGTTGCGGTGAAAAATGAGCCCACAGTGAGTGAAAATGTCCAAAAGACACTGAGCAACTGCTTGAAGTTCAGAGGGTAACATCTTGACCACCTGCCTAGTATTGTGTTGGTCCCCCTTATGTGGTCTAAAATGGTCTGAACCACTGGACCAGAGGACCTCTTAGGGTAGTGGTTCTCAACTGGTGGGTCGGGACCCAAAAGTGGGTCGCCAAGCCATTTTTATAGGGTCACAGAAGCATGGCCCCCCAAGTAGTGGTATAAAGTCTTTTATTTTAAAGGACGTGTTTCTTATGACACAGTTTGCTTTCAGTAGCAGGATATTTAGTGGTGGTGACACCAGTAGTTGCCCATTATTAACCTCTAGATTTTGCCATCTTATTGGAGAAATTTATGCTAAAATGTGTCAAAAATGAACCAAAATGTGCTCAGAATCTGTCAAAATGGGTCAAAATATGCCCCAAAACTTGGCAAAAGTGTCCAAATATACCAAAATGAGCAAAAAATAAGCCAAAATTTTCCCAAGTTGTATCAAAATGCGTTGAGACTCCACCCAAATAAACCTTAATTTGTTAACAGGAACAGCAAACTTAAAAAATTTGGGTCACGACTGTTATTAATAGAGACATGGTGGGTCCTGAGGCTGGACCAGTTGAGAACCAACTGACCTATGGGGTCTGGAACCAGGACGTTGGCACTGGATCCTTTGGGTACTCTGGCTTGTGTCAATCCAACTTGTTCCACTGCATCCTGTTGATGCTTGATTGGGGTCAATCATCACATAATTGACTTCGTAAATCCAGTTACGTCTCTCTGCTTCCTGTGCTCAGATAACGAGAGGCTGCTGGCCGATTACGGGGCTCCTTTCGTCGCCGCCTGGAAGATCAGCCACAACTACCGGGTCTGGTACAGCAACAAGCACCCGGCCATGACCGCCATCACTCCGGGGTAGGTGGACCGCAGAGGGTGACCTCAAGACTCCCGGCGGCTCGCAAAACACTCGGCACACACCTGTTTATGTAACTGTTACGACATCTTGTGGAATTTGTTTGAAAGAAGTCAACGAATTTGTTATTTGTGTGCTTTTTTAAGCCCTTTTTAGACACGAGACGCTGCTCATTCAGTCTGATTAGCAAAGAAAACTCACAGTATCACGTATCTGATCAATCCTGTCTCCATGTCGGGGATTGTTTATGATCATAAACGACTACTGAAGCTGCTTCTGTTGTGCGTAAATGCATAAAACTCTCACTTTATGGACTCTCACGTGGATCCTACGCTGCAGGAACTCAGAGGAAATAGTCCTAAACAACTGGAAGCAACGAACTAAGCATCAGCTCCTGGTATCGTTTAGTAGAAATCAGCCTTTATTAACGGAGAGCCTCATTAGTTTTACCCTTTACGGGCTGTTTTAACTGCAATAAAATGGTATTTTTATGGGCTATAAAGGCTATAAAATTGGAGAACTGAGTAGAAAAGTGAGGTGTTTTGTATCTTTGGTGCTCTCTGTGATGATTTTGGACCTAAAATGGAGCTGAAATGGGGAAAAACTCCTCCCCAAATCACTTGACACAGCTCAAAGTCCTCCTGCTTGCACATTCGCATCTTGCTGAATTGCAGCTTTTGAGAAAAAGTGACGAGGATGCTCTTTTAGACATGAAATTCAGATTACCGAAAAGCCTGAAAGAGGCTTTAGTGACTGTAAAACAAGCAAAAGCAAACTTTAAGTGGTGGGATTTACTTGTTGCTAGCAGCGCCTTTAAACAATAAGACAATCCAGGGTGCTTTGCTAAGACTAAAGAGGCTAAATATACCAGAAACACACAACAAAGTGAAAATATACGTACATGAATAGGTTTGAATAACATTTAGGGCCAAAAAAAAGCTGAAATGGAGTCAAAAATAAAGACATGAATGCAATAAATGGTCACAAACGAGCCCAGATTGCAGTGGAACAATCAGACGTTGCATTTTAAACGACCATACATGCTGTTTTATCTGTGTTGTTTCACGTTTGAGCCTTAACTGCCCGAAGCTTGTGTTCATGATGTTGTTCTTTTCTGTTGCAGCCACCCGTTCCAGGGCCAGTACAGTGTAGCCGACGTGAAACTACGACTCTCACAGTGAGTTCCTCTGCCTTTGTCTCTTCATGCGCCTGATTGCGGTGGAAAATCCAATAGCGGCGCGTAAAACATCACCAGCCGACGAGACTAGTGTTTTGCTGCAGATCAGCTGATGCAGTTTAAAACGTGTGCGCTGCTGCCCTCTAGTGGCCGCGAGACGAAACAGCAGCGCCAGGTTCAGCAGTAAAAGAGAGGAAAGCTCTTATTTCTAGTGTCCTGAAGTCAAGAGTTTACAGCAGAACCTTAAATTTGTGTCCTCTAGTGGACATTTATATTTTTATTAAACCATATAAACAAGATAGCAGAAAGGAAAGACATAACTGATAGAAAATAAGGTTAACAGAATAATAAACGTTAATAACTGTGCAACCAGTTTCACCAGCGTTCCAAAAGGATGCATCAAATTAATTTTAAGAAATGAAAAAAATTAAATAAACACCAATAAAAAGCACAAATGATGACGCAGAGGCAGCAAAACAAAACGACAACAGACAAAATCCACTTCAAGAAAGATGCTTTTACTTTGAAGGAGCCATCTAGCTGTGAGATAAAGGCTTTTAGTTGATTTCTATTTTGATTTTTGTCGAAGTTAAATGAGATTTTTCTTGATTTTTCATTTCTTTTCCTCTAAAAAAAAATTACAAAGATTAAGATGTGATTTAATTTTGCTGCAGCCTGGAGAATATAAGTTTTAGCACCTCTTTAGCACCACAATTCTTCATTAATAGCGTTTTTTGTGACATATTTTACCTTTTTTTCTTTTAAATTTTAGTTGCTACGATGTGGATTTTTCACTTTGGCGTGTTGCAGTTGTGATAATGCGTCAATTAATTATTTAGACCTATTTCTTCTTGCGTAAACCAACAATATTGCAGTTTTTTTAGGCATTTTTTATCACATTTTTCCTCACTGTGGGCTCATTTTCCACTGCACCATAAAGTCCTGCACCTCTATGGAAACAGAACAACCATGACTAGAAGAAGAGAGAAGTCAGAAATGTATTTTGTGCATTTACAAATCTATAAATAATGGAAAATAACCTTTAATCAGCACGTACAACTATATTCCAAGTGTCCAGAGGTGTTACACGGCCTGCAATTCAACTGAATAGTCTCTGAATTTTTGCTAAATGAATGTTTGTCACAGCAGAGTCACTAAAGGCTTCACAGTTGCGCAAAAGAGTGCAGAATTTTTTGTTTTTCACAGAGTTAAGTTAGAGCTGACAGTTCATTTATGGTCAATTTTTAAAAATGAGACACGGAATAAAGTGATTTTGATTAAAGTTGGCGAGAATTTCACATCAGATCAGTTCAAGGACCATGTTTTTACCGTTTGTGGCTGATAAATCGTGTAAATTTGGCATTTTTTTAAACATAACATACATTTGAGACTCACCAGTGGGCTTAGAGGGTTAACTGGAGACTAGAAATACGCTATTAAAGAGCACAGGTTGTGTTTTGAAACTGAAGAAGACTAAACTGTGACCACAGAATAGAAATAATCTCACTCTGAACACGTGAGACCGACACCTCGGCTCTTCGTCTGAATAACGTCAGCGTGTTGTCACGTTTTTTAAAAGCCGATGTCGAAGCGGCGTCTCCTTTTAGCCCGGCGATGATTAAATTTCCAGCTGTGAATACTTCATGAATGCCGTGTGCTCCGTGTCGCCTCACGCTGTGTTTGTGGATGGATATAGCGGCCCGGCGGTCTCCATATCGCCCCGGGTCGTTAATTATGGAGCCGGTTTCATTCTCAAAAACGGAGCCGGAGACGTCGCCGGGCCTCGGCTCGGGTTTCATTCCGGGAAGTGTGGGTGAAAGGCGACCCCGGCCACAGCTGGAGCGCCGCTTCTCGTGTTACGCCGCGGATAAACGCCGCCCTCCGCCGCTCTCAAACATGGAGCGGGCCTTAACTTGGCTCTACGGCGAGAACCCGGGCGGATCTGCTTGGCCGCCGTCCCCGAAGCTCTCGCTTTACCCCCCCGGGTGTTCGGTGACACCGGCGCTTGTGAAATCTCTCGTAACGCCTCGGTAAACAAACACACTGCAGAGGACAGAGGAGGGCTGGGCTGCGATTCTTCATTTTCCATTTCAAAACTCGCCGCATCAGTAAACACGGAGCTGCTTCCCTGCAACTTGACACTCGAGGGGGGGTCAGCGGGGCAGACGTGGACCGGACTGATGGGATCCCACTTGTCAGTCGCCACGCTTGGCTTCCCCGCGAATGGAAACACAAGGACGACCCTTTTCATGCTCCTCCGTCGCCGGACAAAGAGCAGCCGGCAGCGGCGGCGGCGTTCTGCGGGAAGCGGAGTCATGTGACGGGCTGCAGGCGGACGCTCGCTGTCAGAGGATCTTCCTTTATTGTAGCTACATAAGGAGCTGTTTATCTGGGTCAGCCAAGAGAGATGGAGGGTGAGCACACTGGCTCCGGGGAAATACTGCTCTCTGCTGCCATCGGATTGTTGGGAGTCACTCTGAAGTTTGTGTTATTTCACCTGAATTTACCAGAAATACATTTAAGTCTATCAGCATTTTTCCACTGCTACTATAAGACACACTCACAGTATAGTGAGCATCTAAACCGTGATTCTAGATGTTTCTTTTGCATTATTTTGCCCTAAATTGCGTTTAATTTTCTTCATGACTGTTTGTTGAAGACCCACCTGGATTTATAATACATGAAACTAGAAAAGCCCTCCTCCTAGCAGCTCATTTCACCCCATATTGGGATTTACACCCAGAAATAATCGTCCCAGGATTGTTTTATCTACATTATCAGACTCCTTGACCCAGAAAACAAACCCTTAGCATCTGGATCCACATTGATATCATCATTAGTTCAATAGTTATTCACCAGAATCTCTCTCTGGGTAATGGTGGTTTCTTCTGGATCCAGCTCCATAGCTGTTGATTCTACAACAGATCTGTTGGATCCTCCTGATTCAGCAGAGTCTCAGCTACATGTTGGTGTTGGCTGCATGTCTGGATCTTAATCTGTTACCTTACAGTGATGACCATTCCACAGGCCCTCTAGTTTCTCCTGTTCTGGATCCTAGTATCTGGAATTTTACCCGGATCCGGATCAAATTTTGAGATGTTGTAGAAATTAGCGGGAACTGATCCTGTATTTTTAACCAAGCAGCCTGAGCATTTATTGCGGAGTTACATGCACATATGAATGCACGTTGCCCTATCTCCCAATGCTAAAGAATCCTGCAACTAATTCCTGGATCCAGACGATGATCCGGATCAGCACCAAGACCTAACCATCTGTTCCTTGTCCCATTATCCACCTTTCCTGAACATTTCATCAAAATCCGTTCAGAACTTTTCACGTAAAGTTGCTAACAGACAGACAAAAACACAATAATAGACGATGTAATCACTAGAAAACAAAATAATATAAACACACCGAGTGATTTCTGAATAAAATATGTTAAATCCACCGAACCTCAAGCAGTTTCTTGGCGCCTTTTTTTGCTTTTTTTGTCGCATTTTTCCTCACTGTGGATTCATTTTTCACTGCGATATAAACTCCTGCACCTCTATGGAAACAGAACAACCACGACTAGAAGGAAAGAGAGCTCAGGAATGGAAAATAGTGTCCTGACATGCTGCAGAAATCTTATTACTTACATCTTTAGCTTGTTTTTATGCTCGCCTCCTCTCTGCTCTTTGGAAACACTGCCTGCAGTTCAGCCGAAACCCCTCGTTGCCTTCTGGTTGCACTGAGGATCGCAAAATATTAAAAAATGAGATCGATCTGTGGAGCCGAGTTTGAATAAAAAATCATGATTTCGAGCTTAGATTTGATTAATTTTCCCAGATAAACGGAACATCGCAGATTTGTCATTCAAGGACTGTCGGAAAGTTAAAAAACGGCAGATTATTTCTGTTTTTGCAGCTTTTTGCTCTAAAAAAAAGTTTAATCCTGGCGATTTTAATTTTTTTATATTCGTATTTTATATATAGGAAGTTGTGGGGGGTTTTAGTCTGTAATTGTTTGTATTTTGGGAGATTAA